>JAGDQP010031734.1:0-21761 GCA_022664845.1 Lepisma saccharinum
ACAGCAATAAGTGTGGGTAGCTTGAGTCTCTAATAGCTCATATACATAATGACGCAGTAATAATAGTAGTGTTAGCAGAGATAGAATAAACACACAACACACACACACACATAATGACAGAGAGTGTGTGTAGGAGAAGGAATGAGTAAGATAAAAAATGGAATTGAGGAAGTAATGGAAAGAAAGCCAAGGATAGAAAAAGATCAATGAAAACATTGAAACTAGATTGATTTATTATTATCCTAAAGAACAAACGCAAACACACGGTTTACTTTCTGATTCTAGCTAGTGATGCTTGTTGTCTCTCCAGCCCAAGAAGAATCTCTGATTGAGCTCTGCAAATAGTTGAAGCTATCCTTTTAGTCGAAAAAACACGCCGATAACGGGGGAATCGAAACCAGGCCGTATGATTGACAGGTCAAGACGGATCCACTCCACCACACATTTCACTTTTAAAACTCTACGTAACACATGTTATAGTTGTTCTGTGTTAAGGAAGTACAAAAAAACCGGAAGCTTCAGTTCAATAACTCCTTCGTATTTACACTGTTAACACACAGATACTCTATGTTACATCTTCCAACCAATATTCGTTAATCGTCGTCGTCGTCTTTTTCTAGAAGGACGTTCCTACCAAGGGGAATTCGGCTCGCTGTTCCTACATTCATTGGTATTCGACGTTTACGAACAGAAGTGTTTATTTGATTGTTCAATTTTGCCTTGTAAAAATATCTTTGGCAAGAACGGTGGTTCGAACCTCTATTGGTCACTTTCAATACTCAGAAGTCTGACGTCGTTCGACTGGACTAGTCTCTTTAGCTGAAGCTAAACCTCCAGAAATACCATTACTACTTTCAGCAGCCGGTTTATCAAAATTTTGTACTAATATTACTAGTATCTCCACTATTAATATCAATTCGCTTCAAAATTCATGTTTCTCAAACGTCGATTAAATATACGTTAACCATCCGATAAGTAAGTTTTTAATCAGTCTATATTTTATTTCGTTTCACCAACGCCAAAGTGAAGAATTTAACTAATTGTTTACAAACGGATGGTTAAGTTAAGAAACTACTTGATTTCTAAATTTCTGAGAGGCTAAACGAATTTTGATTGGCAGGATGAAAAAGAGGATTGGCAACAAATAAATTGTGCAGTCCGCAATCAAGTTACAAATCGCTGGCGTTTATGTTTGTGTGTGTGTGTGTGTTCAAGGCGTATGTAAACTAATTTGATGCATTCAAAGATCACCAATAGAAAGCCAATAAAATATGATCATAATAAATTATAGTAAAGCAGAGATGAATCCATCTGATGAGTGCGGAAAGCAAATTTTACCCTCTTTTTACTATGATACATTAAAACTGGATTCAACCTACTTTTGTAATACATGAAATGTAAATAGTGCAACAAAGTAGTAGACATACATGCAACCAGATAACGGGGCAATATCGACATAAACACGTAATAATATGCTTTTAATCAGTATTTCCATTCTGCAAGTCTCATACGAAATGGAAGTGGATCACAAGCTACAAATTGCAGGTTGCCGGAAACATTTGAGGGGTGGGGCTCCAGATATTTTACTTCCTACTTTAGATAGTTCCTGTGAGTGAGTGGTTGGTAAAGATCGCTGCCTTATAATTAAGGGATCCTGGGCAGAAGCTCGCTTCAATTAAATTTACAAAGGACTCGGAACAGGAGAGTTATAACTTTTGAACAAAAGTTTCGGAACAAATCTAACTATTTAATAAAGGGGTCGTGCGAGCCCCTCTAGCACATCCTTGATCACGGGTTCAAATCTTGCTGGCGATACAAGTGGTTCGGAGTCCACATTAAACTGTAGATTCTATTCTTAATATCTTATCTGCATTCAATGGAAAGCAATTGCAAACGACCCACGAATCACCTTACCCAGACCTTCGCGTTAGGACTTGCTTTTGGGTAGAGCACCGATCATAATGAGGTTAAACACATAAATGATTTTCATGAGGTGACGAGAATTTTACTGGGGGTAGGGGCAGATCTCATAGTGTCTCCCTGACTTCTTCATATGTAAACGTTGTTCGTAGTTTGGTTTTCAACAACTTCTTAAATATTTCAGCAGAATTTCATTTTCAAAGATAAAGAAATTTTGCTATCGCTCCATACAAAAAGTTCACACATGAAAACATCCATCAGCTCCAAAGCAAAAGAAATGTCACATGCTTGTTCCATCCAATGGACTAGAGTATATTATACATTTCAATGCATTTTCTAAAGAAGAAGCGTTTCGAATTTCAAACATAGAATCTAATGTTGCTCTTTTGGTTAGCTATTTTGACTTGACAAAATTAAGCTTAAAGATAAATCCTAAAATATAATTATTAGACCTATTATTTTTGCCCATGAAGCTTTCTGAAAACCTAATGATCCAATAAAAATTACTGCCCCGACGAAACCCGGTACAAATATGAGCGGATGAACAAAAATTCTCAGTATGCACCCTGAGCAGTTATTCTCTAGACCCTCTTCCTGTGAGGGTGTCACCCACAAATCCTCGAGAACGTCCACCAATTTAAAAAATTCTGTCAAAAATCGATAGAAATCGTGCAAAATTTCACTTACACCCTCCCAATTTTGTAACTTTTAATAAAATTATTCATTAATCTAGATTTTCTGGGAATATTTGGTGAAATCCGGGATAAATCAGAGTTCCGTCTGAATCCTAAAAAGACTATACAAAGTGTTAAATTTCGTGAGTGGTCAGGAAAATATGAAACACTTCGTCACGTTAATTTTGCAAAGTAAACAGATTGAATTCAACTTTAATGTATAAAAAGCATTTAAGAAGCAAAATATTATACAATATCGATCACATTCAAGTTCCTTTTACGTTTAGTGAAAGGAAAAAACATCTATCTCCTTAACCGTTAGCGTTAACCGGTGTTGGAGAAACAGTCATTTCTCTTAATCAGACGTTAAATGCGCTTAACGGATTGTTCATTTTTTAACCAGCGTTGGTGGAACCGGCCGTTCGAACTTTTAATTGAAGTTTTAACTTCTAGATTTGCCAATGACAATTTTCTTTTTGTGATGTTAGATTAGTTCAGACTGGTTTATGTTAAAATAAACGACAACAAATGATCGTATCTTAATGTTACAATACTTACCCTAAACGGGCTTTGTTCCTAAAACTGTCATAATATATTCATTTCATAATTCGAAATGACAAAAAAGACATGGATACACATGTGTTTACGTACCACAGAATACATACAGACAAAATGTAACACGTAGACTCAGTGTTACAATTTCCTCGCATTTGAACTTGTTTATTGATAGCTGTTAAATTGATTTGCGAAATGGAGTAGGGGAAACGCGCTGGACATTTCTGTACAAAAACAAACCAACATGGGTTCAAATCCTGTTCAAGCTAAAGATTTTTTACAAAGCAATCGTGAATAATCTAATCATTACTTCTCATACAAAACGGAGAATGTTTCCGACTGTGGAGTGAAGCACCTGTGTCACTAAAGAGAGGAAGACGATTTACGAATGTTGGTTGGAAAAGTCCAAATCTAGTCGCAGGGGGGTGGGGTTAACAGGCATTTAAGAACACGTCATTGATCAGAAGTAAGCACTTTTCATGTTATTATTCTCAAAAAGAAACAATATAACATTTGTTAAGCACGTTCTCGGTAGAGTCACCCATGGAGTATCGCTGCGTTCTGGACTTCTAACTTGAAAACTTGGGTTCGATTCCCCAGCAGCCAGTTTCTTTTTCGCATACATTGATGTATTCAAACAGAGATTTATCTTCAGGTTGTGGAGAACTTACGAAGCATCACTGGTCAGAATCCGAGCAAACAGTGTGTGTACTATTTAGCATAATGATAATGTAGTTTTCATTTTTTTCATTGGTCTTTCTCTCTCCCTCTCTTTCTTGATGTATTGTTATCGTGTCTTCGCTGCGTCTTTCTCTTCTTCTTTATCTATTTATATTTATTTTTCTCTTACTTTACACCCACTGTATCTTTTTGTGCGTGTTCCAGAGTCAATTCCTGGCCATTTTCGATGACCCGGTGATACGGCCTGACCCAAACATAAGTGACCCGGTAACCAGATTGACCCAGTCTGGAAAATCTATATAGCTGGGAATTTCGGTGTCGTATTTTT
This sequence comes from Lepisma saccharinum, assembly GCA_022664845.1. Lineage (NCBI taxonomy): Eukaryota > Metazoa > Arthropoda > Insecta > Zygentoma > Lepismatidae > Lepisma > Lepisma saccharinum. Next base: position 4,159 of record JAGDQP010031734.1, read on the forward strand.
CGTGTTCTCGGGGTAACATCTCCGGTCCTGGTCATCCCTGAAAGAAACACTGTTCAAACGAAATGAAATAATTAAAATCGCACCCTTCATCCTACAGGTTGTCAGATCTAAAGCGAATCAGCCGGTCAGCATGCGTTCGAATCTTATACCCGACGAAACAGTACAAAACCCGACCAGCATCCCCGACACCTGGTGACCTATTTCAGCTCTGCCGCGCTCATTTTATCTGTGCGAATTGTTATAAACACTAGTTCGTTAGTGTTGTAATTATTAGAACATTATATTCGCAATAGGTGCAATATAGAGTGGCATGTTCAGAAGAGACACATTTTAAGACAAAAGTGAAATTGGACCCTTTTTTGGCTATTTCAAGAGAAAATATCCTTTTATATTAGTTCGGGACAAAATTCGTTTCCATCCTCTAATTTACCAACATACTATTACACGTGTTTCTTTTGCTTTTTACGTTTGCAATGTGGAAAATGTCAGGTTTACTATGCCTATAGGAACATGCTAATTTTGCTTTTGAACATTTGTAACTTTTCTTTTCGATACGGTTTGCATATGTAATCTTGGTTCTTTCTGATAGAAATTAAGCAGAAAAATTATCATTCATTCATTTTCTTTTTATGTTCAATTTGCATTAGCAATATGGAATAGAAGGTATGGCCTACGGAATCTACTGTGTTTGTTAAAACCAGTGATTCCGCCAGACCCCGGGCCCGTCAGCCTAAATCCTCGAGACTATCCCCAACTTTAGTATATTGCGAACAAAAGTTGATAAAAACAGTGCAAAACTCTACGTCCACCTTCCGAATTTTGACTTTACGCCCCCAATCTGAAAATCAAGGCAGAATCTCTGATTACAAAGTACTCGGAACTAGTATGTTTAAAAAGCCAGACCGAATTTGCAAACTAACTCCGCGCAAATAAAGCATGTGTGTTACACTTTTGACATTAACCTAGATATGTCTCAAAACTCTTGAGTTTCACTGGAAATCATGAGTATTTAATCTGATCACCAAGTTTGGTCTCAATTTTGAGAGTGACTTAATGAATGTTTGAAGCACCCTCTATATATTGGAATAACCCTAAAAAAAATATAAAATCCAAGAGTCACTTGTCTCTTCCTGTTAGATTTGATTTGTGGAAACTGAACTTAATATTTTTACTACTTTTAAATTGCATATTTTTATCTGTACTTCTTGTTCTTCTCTCTCCCCTTTTCTCTCTCTCTCTCTCTCTCTCTCATTTCTCTGTATCTGTCTAACAGATATCCATCGGTTTCAATGTTTCATTGTATGTGTTCAATTTTCTCCCGCCATATGTATATTAATTTGTCTCGCTTTTATTCTTTCATTTTATCGATAATAATACATGTCTATTTTGAAAAATAAATGATGTTTGCTAATTTTAGTATGGGCGAGACGAAGGAAGGAGAAAGAGGAGGTATGTTTAACAGACACGATTATGAGATAAGAATGTGCCTCTTAGGTTGCCTAGCTGCACGGCGTTCGTTGTCGCATTTTTTATGCGAAGTGTACCATCCCGGTATATCCCTGGCGTGGCTGAGGAAAACACTGGGAATACGTAAGTCAGGACAGTCAGCCGGCGGTAACGAACCGAAGACCTCCCGAAGACGAAACCAACGTTTTACCAAATAAGGAAAGGCGCTCGGAAGAAAGCATACTCGTTTCGGTGTTTAAGACATGCACGCACACACAATATCATCGGAAGCACACACAATATCAGTAGATGGCGAGCCAGAATGGGGGTACCCTTTGTAATAACGACTCTATTGTTTGGAAAACTACCATGTTCACCTGACATGTAGGATTTTTGTACACAATGGGGGAGATTAATCATCTTGGGAGGCTGCTTTGTAAAAGAGCATGAGTGGCTGACAGCGCTCATTAATAATACGTTGATGGATGGTTTTGCGGAAGGACAGTGTTACGTAGTGGGGGGAAGCACAGTCGTTTGTCATTTTCCAAGAAGACTACAAGACTAAAGTTGACAGTTTTTCTAAAAAGAAAAAGATAAAGAATGGGAGATGTGCCAGTAACTTTGAGGCTGAAGAGTAAAGGGGTCGTAACAGCCTGTCCAGTGACAAGGGATGTGTCAGAGCGGGTAATGAAGCGTGAATAAGATGAATGGTAGTCTTCAAAGTATGTTACCCGAAAAGGAAGAAAATAAATATATATTGTTGAACGGACATGTAAAGATGGGGGATAATGTGTGTGGGAGTGATATATTGTATATTAATTTAGGTCAAGATCATAAATTTCCTTTTTCGTTCGTTGGTTCGTTCTGGGTGGAGGATGTTAGCCTATTCATGGCATTGCAGTGAAGCAAGCAACGAGATCGTGTGTATATGCAAGATGCATCGCAGTCCTGTGGGTATGTTGCCATGCGTTGTTGAATATTTTTGTGTATGCAATGAACCGGGAATCTTTTTGATGGTGGGGATTACGTTACTGGAAGGTCACTAGAATTGCAACTAGGAACATAAATCTTGTATGTCTGTATTAGGTTGATGCAGACCATGTATCGGCTTTGCTAAAGGTTTTACAAATCACTGCATTGGTTTTAGTCTGTTTCCTGGTAACAAATGAAGAAACAAAAATTAAAAGCTGTTCACTGGTTGTGTTCTTTTTCTTTCACATTATTTAAAACAAAATCACTAATACTCAATTGGTGAGTATCACTTATCTTTTTCTGCAAACGATTTGAGAAACAAAAATAAATGTTATTCACTTGGTTGTATCACTTGTCTTTTTCCTGGAGAGTATATAATAGCACAATAAATATTGTTCAATTGTTTGTATTACTGCCCTAACCATATCACTAGTGCTCCATTGTTTGTATTAGTCGACTTTTTCCTGGCAAAGGTTTAAGCAGAAACGAAAATGCTGTTCAATTGTGTGTATCACAGCACTAAAACAAATCACATGTGCTCAATCGTTTTGTATCTGTCCTCTTTTGTATTACGGCAGTGTTTCTATTATTTCTTCTGCAAAATAGTTGAGAACATAAAGAGAACAGATGAATAGTTAGTATCACTTATCTGGTAGCATTGGTTCTATTCTGTTTCTTGGAAACAAATGAAGAAACAACAATTAAAAGCTGTTCACTTGTTTGTTTTCTTTTTCTTTCACCTTATTTAAAACAAAATCACTAATGCCCAATTATTTATCACTTATCTTTTTCTGCAAAAGAAATAAAAAACAAAAAATAAATGCTGCTCACTTGTTTGTACCACTTGTCTTTTTCCTGGAGATTATATAATAGCAAAAAGATAGATTGTTCAAATGTTTGAGTCTGTACATACTTTGAGAAAAATTTGAACAATGGGTGCCTTACCTCCATCAATACATTGTTTTTTATTTCACTTGAATTATAAGCAACAGCAATACCAACCATGCATTCAGTCTTTAGTCCATAACACAGTGTATATTCTATCTACGTATTCACCAATTGTAACAATATCCTCATATGTTTTCATGAAATTGCGATGCATAAGTTCAGTAATTTCATGTGTCTCTATGAACATCTCGTAAATGTCATTACAAATATAACAATATATCAAGGTTTTCCTGTACAATCTCTTTGCAGGGCTCCATGGATGTGATCATGCAGTGGTATGAGTCCAAATCGACGGGGATATGGGTAAAACATTCTATACAGGTAAGTGCAATAGATGCCTTTAAATACTTTATACTGTTTAAAATGCATTCCGCAGTAACTGCAGCGCTGGAACATTCACAGAAGGCCATGTTCACGTCAAGCATGTCAAAAACAAGTACTCAAAGCTTTTATTCGATGTTACGACCACTCGGATAACGCGTCGACACTCCTGATAACCATATATAGTGTATCACGTTACATCACACATAAGAAACCTAGACACTAAGGTGTAATTAGAACAATAAACCCTAATGAATATCTTGATTATACAAACGTGATGTAGCTTGCTTATACTGTTGCATTATGTAATAGTCTCGTTGACCGTATTGTGGCAAAGCAAGCAAGAAATAAATGCATGTAGTTGTTAACCGTTGGCTTTATTACTTGTTTTCACTTGTCATATTATGGACAAAGAAACCTATATAGTTTACATTTATTCCTGATCAGTAGTTAGCAAGAGGATACAACTAATGTGTATAAATTTAGTAGCAGTTGACCTTTCTATCTGTACTAAAGACTCCTATACACTATAACGCAGAGGAAACTGTAAAATAATTCCTGTATTATACATAAGTAAAAATTTCCCTCTCTTTCCTTAGAATGAAACATGTCTCGTAATAGTAATATACATTAGGTGAAGTCCAATACAAAACATATCAGTAACTGCCAATAGAAACAACGTCATTCTCTTCCGTTTGATGTCAACGACAAATCTTTAAAGACATGTATCAGACGTTGTTACGTATTTGTAGTCATGTACAACTTAACTCGTTGAATATTTACGTGTGTCATACGTTTCACAAAAAATATTTGTAACACTACTGCATAGCTCCCTTGTTTTACAATAACAGAACTCAACATTATTTTCAGTACTCTGACGTTTTAAGTTCTCCTATAAGCTTCACATAATATATTTCCACATTTTGCTATTGCGAATAAGTACTAGCAATTGGTTCCTATATTTCGTTATTAATTAAAGTTTAATCCCAAGGATTCCTTTGGAAGCAACAGCAATGCAGTCATGTCGTTTATACATCATTTGCGCTCCTCCTAAGAGTACGAATATGGTGTAGGCATACGGTCCATCATAAGAAATAGCTAACAGTTCAAGTTCTTGCTGACCTGTATGAGTTTCCCCTTAGCAGTTTACATATGGTAGATCCAAATGTTTCCTTATAAGAAATAGCAACGAGTTCAACTTGTCTCTATCTTGTGTGCACGTGCAACCGCTCGGAGAGGGTTCACATACATTTCGCAAATAAGCAAAAAGCATCCAACGAACTTACATTCACTGCTCTACAACAATATGATATCTATCTATCCACGAAAAACAATAAGAAGCTGATTGGAAATTGTTCTATTACATATCAACAGCAGGACTTTATTCCATGAAGCAACAAATGCATTCGTCTTCCCATTAGTTCTTATTAGTTAAACTTCTATTTCCTTCTGATTTTTTAAAATCTATTTTCTAAATTGTAGTCAAACATACAAAACATCAAGCAAAAAGTATATTCTAGCCATCATATGTAGAAGTGTATTTATTGTACAAAACATGGGTAGCACAACTCTCGGCTTGTTTCGTTATTCTACAGGTTCAACCAACAACCCCTTCTCACCAAGAAACAGTCGATCTAGGGTCTTGGTACACACATGCATCCAGAAACGAACTAATAATCTTTTGCTTTTTTGTTTTTGCTACAGCATCTTCTTACAATGAGATGTATGTATCTACGTATGATCGTTCGAATCCCTTGTCATTCATGCATTTTTACCTCTTTAAAATATAAAGTGTATTTGTGTGTATGTTCATTAAATACAAATCTTTAATGCAGCAAATATATTCTAAAAACGTTTAATTTAACCAGTGGTTATATGTCGCATCCGTATAAAAAGAACAGCGGTATCGTCATGTGCTGGCTAGAAAACCTGTCATTGTTATTGTGTAGTAATTTTGACAAAAGTGCTATTCGCTTCCCTGCTCGAACAGTTACAAATCTATAGGCGTGATTAATTGCCAAATGCTAAATCGATATCTGTGCTTATTATAATAAAATTCCATGTCCTGCCAATCACAAATCTATAGGCATGATTAATTACCGAATCCTAGATACGCATCTGTGCTTATTATAATAACAGACCATCTCCTGCCAATCCAATGAACAGATTTAAATATTTTTATGTTTGTCAAATCGAGTATTACCTATCCATATACGTGGTACAATATTACTCTATGCATCTGCCTGTGTATTAGACACGTGACCTATCATTAGCTCATATCTCGGATATTTATTTTGAATATGTAAATACGGAAATGTCCACTATTGCTAGCTATTAGTGTGTTCAATTGTTTATTCGACCATTACATAGCTGAACTATTTTGATTAATCAGATATGTTGTTGAACATTCCAATGCTGTCATAGTTTTAGTACAAATGCATAAACCTATTGCCATTGCACAACTCTGGTAATGCCCACTTGTTCATCTACACGATGATTAATATTCGTAATTTACCTTGGAACTTTTAATTACCCTAATTCAAAAGTAACATTCTCAACCGAGAGATGCTCATGCAGTGTAAACTCTACTAAACAGCAATACCGATATGTCCGCTGTTATTTCCCCATTTTGAGGTGTAAAAATCCCTTGCTTACACCTAAACCTGCAGTGAAAAGCACAATGCCAATACTCAAGCTTGCTATTCATACCTTGTAACATATATGAACCATCTACAATGATCCTTCACCATGTTGGACACATGTAGTCTGCAGGTTGAATACGGCCATATTCCCTTAAGGAGGCTTTATTTTTTATTTCTATATACATTCTCGCTTGACATATTAAAATTGCTTCGTAAACACAAAAGATACAAGCAATGGCTTATTCGTTTCCCTTGTGTCAGTTTCCTATGGCCGACTTGTGAGTTTTTAGCAGGGTTGCTAGCTGAGAGTACGCCTAAGAACGTTTATTCTTAATTATTCAAATATCCAAGCTTTCAGTGTTGCCATTGGTTAATCAACAAGAAAGATTCATCCATTGTCTTTCATGCACATTTTAATGTGTGGTGAACCGCTTGTGACTTTTAGCTACGAAGGTTGGACACCGCGCAGTATGAACGAACACGTTTCTCTTATTGTTTCTCTACATTTGTACTTTACTATTCCCTATAGGCTTTAATAAAATTACACTCCATTCTACAGTCATCCCGTTAACAAGGGTTTTGTTTTCCTTTAGTGTACATTACGAATTACGTTATACGCATTGTCCTATTATCTGATGACTGTGATCGCTTTTTCTATAAATTTGACATTAGTTATCTACCCGCTCAACCATTGTTACAGCATTCCCCAGCATAATAGCGTATTCACGGATTTTCAGCATTGACAGCCAGAGGGTGCTACAACCATCAAAACTTTTATTAATACAGCGAAATAATATGTTATATTACCTCAAATACTATTTTATATTGGTCAACTGCCATTCACAATTCCGGAAATTGTAACAATTTATCTAAAGGCCCATGACCCGTCAGACAGTGTTTAACAACTAATTATTATTTTATATTTGTAGCGTGGTCAACGTTTAACTACCATTCACAATCCTATGAGTACACCAGCCAATTCCGTACGACCACTAACGTTGGTACATGTTGCCACTTAGTATGCTATTCTTATAAAGCTAATAATATTCAACACCTTTATTGCATTAAAGGTATTATCTCTCTGCGTAAACTATACTGCTTGTAAAACCTTTAGCAAAGCCGATACATGGTCTGCATCAACCTAATACAGACATACAAGATTTATGTTCCTAGTTGCAATTCTAGTGACCTTCCAGTAACGTAATCCCCACCATCAAAAAGATTCCCGGTTCATTGCATACACAAAAATATTCAACAACGCATGGCAACATACCCACAGGACTGCGATGCATCTTGCATATACACACGATCTCGTTGCTTGCTTCACTGCAATGCCATGAATAGGCTAACATCCTCCACCCAGAACGAACCAACGAACGAAAAAGGAAATTTATGATCTTGACCTAAATTAATATACAATATATCACTCCCACACACATTATCCCCCATCTTTACATGTCCGTTCAACAATATATATTTATTTTCTTCCTTTTCGGGTAACATACTTTGAAGACTACCATTCATCTTATTCACGCTTCATTACCCGCTCTGACACATCCCTTGTCACTGGACAGGCTGTTACGACCCCTTTACTCTTCAGCCTCAAAGTTACTGGCACATCTCCCATTCTTTATCTTTTTCTTTTTAGAAAAACTGTCAACTTTAGTCTTGTAGTCTTCTTGGAAAATGACAAACGACTGTGCTTCCCCCCACTACGTAACACTGTCCTTCCGCAAAACCATCCATCAACGTATTATTAATGAGCGCTGTCAGCTTCTCATGCTCTTTTACAAAGCAGCCTCCCAAGATCATCAGTCTCCTCCATTGTGTACAAAAATCTTACATGACAGGTCAACAATTGATTTTTTTTCAAACAATAGAGTCGTTATTACAAAGGGTACCCCCATTGTGGCTCGCCATCTACTAATATCATCGGCAAGCACACACAAAATAACGTAAATAACAACATAATATCACAAATTATAATGGATAAATATCGTTCATCGTGCCCTATTTTTAAGAACTGATAGAAATAGACCTTTTCTATCGTCTTTCATCCATAACGTTAGTGTTCTATGGTATTCATTAAGAATGAAACCATAGGTTTTAAAGTTCATTTTTGTTTGTCCATGTTTGGTAAGGATCTTTACTATTGGACAATTTGAATTATACTTTTCAGTACACTTCAACTAATGGCCCACCTAAAATAAAAATGGTGTTATGTTTCCTGTTTTGGTGTGTGAAATACGACTTGCTTAAGTTGTTTTTATTATTTGCTACACACTACAAGAAGTCATGAACATCTTTCCAGAGCCCAGGGCATGTGATAATGTTTTCTGTTGAAAAAAGAAAATTCCAACCCTTGGTCGTTCACGCACACTCTCTCAGAATCACACACCGCCCACTCTACGTTAGTTGGGTGGCCTATCTTGTAATCTTAGAGTGAATAACAAAGTCATGTAAACATTTTATTGGCCATCAATCTGCTCAGCTAGACAAAAAGAAAAAGTTCGACATATGGGCCATTTGCCGTTAGCCACAGTTAGTAGTTGATAATTTTGATTTCAGTTCATGTTACTACCTGTATTGTATCGAAATCCTATATGTACAAATATATCGATCAGCCATGGTTTGAAATATATTGATAATCATAGTTTTCGGTTAAATTTTTCAAGTTTTGGCTGTTAAATTTTACTTTAGCTGCACAAAACGCGGAGGAATACTAATGGCAATACTAATGCCCTCACTTGTAATTTAATTTGTCGAATTTCGTCATAAATTAGTGACCATTTTAACGTTTAAGTTAGGTAAAGTTAGGTGCGGTCATGTATCTTTACGTTTTTCACTCTCAGAGCCGGTCAATTAGTGCATTACTTCCTTTGGTGCAGTTAAAGTAAAACGAACCCGTTTTGGCTATATATGATATAGAAATAGTGAGTTCGTCTCAAAATCAACTGAGAGCTGTGACCAGGGTTTAAAAGTATGCAAAACTGGCGCGTCATGGCCACTAATCATAAGATTTGGCCACCTGGAGTCACACCTGTTGGCCAAGGCCAATTTTGACCACCAGTTCTTTGCTCCAAATTCTTAACTTTACCGGCCTAGGAAAATTGAAGTCGATGCAATGAGCCAGATCTGAGTCGGATTAGGGGGAATTAAAGGGACAGCAGCCCTCCCGCCGAAAGATGTCCCGCCGAAAGTAAATCAGCTACCTATGTAAATAGTAAGCACAAGGTCATGGCCATAATAATTAGGCTTATGATAATATTTGCGGACTAAATACGAACAAATTAGCTTAAAGGCTGTTTAGTTAAATATAATGAAACTACGAACAGTTACTTGCGATACTAACATGAAATAGACGCTTAATAATAATTGTTTATAATTGTAACTTCTATATTGCCAAGGTAGGGGGATCTTCTGGTCATTAAGTTTCAATACATTTGTATTTCTAAAACATTCCTAGGCGATAACAAACACTGTAGGAATATTACTAGGCAATAACAAATACTAGGTGATACCACAGTTTAATGCTGTAGGAACAATTTGCATTTACGTGCAACGCAAACATCTTTATAAATGGTGTGTAATATATTTGTTGAAATATATGGGTTTAAAATGCGTAATTAACTGTCAATAACTGATTATGTGAAAATTACGGACATTTATTTAACTTTTGCAAAGTATTGTACATATAGCGGTTAGCAGAACCTTGTAGAGGCTGGCCTGATGCCTGAGATCACTCGGCTACCGCGGTCGGCTACTCTTAATTTAAGAAGGAGAAAACGCGAAAAGAAAACATTAATTTTATTCAATTGCAAGCCAGAGACTTTTAAAAGGTCAGTGTTAATTATTTCAGTATAGGTAAGTAAAGATAGAAATATTTTATGACTTGTTATTCGCTCTTGGTCATAGTATATGGCTATAACATTAAAACACCAGGACAATCAGGACTAAATTTTCAATTATTTTCTCGTGGGGCCCGGATTGATTGTATGATTGCAATAAAAATGACTTAGTCAACTATGAGTAAGACAGAACAGTAAGACCGAGTGGCCGTAGCTCAGTTGGTAGAACGTTGGATTCAAATTCAATATTAGAGAAAAAATATAAAGAAACCTAGGATTTTGATTCCGAGAAAAATTCAAAGTTAACTTTCCTCAACTAACTGTTTACTTGTAGTTCATAAGTGCAATTTTACATATAACATGATTTACATGTCAGAAAGAAACAAAATGTAATAATTAACAGCAATTTCCCTTTCCAAAATACTCGAGATCTACCAAGATTAATGCAATTCAATATTACGTTGAGAAGCAAGAAAATTATCTTATATTCATCTTACCAAATAAGACATTTAGAACTTAAACTAATTAATCTTAGAAAACTTATCAGAGGAGGAAGCTCATGTTTACAGTTAATTTAAAGCTATTTTGTAGGCTGCCTTTTTTTTCAGTACTGAGTTTTGTAGATGTTAAGATTATACTCACAGTTTTAAATGGTTCTGATTGGTGTCGGGTATTACACACACACAAAAGAAAATCGAAATTTGGAGTCTTCAGAGTCCAGTGTGTTGAAGTCCGTGATTTCAGCGATGTCTTCAGATCACCAAAGTTGCCTTGAGGGAAGTTCGTCCAAAAGGATTCCTTCCAGAGTATAGGTGCCCATGGTGGTTGGTCTTCTAGTAATACGTCCCATGAGAAAGCTCAATGTGACATGGGGTGTCGATGAAATGAAATAGTTCCATTGAAGATGAGCATGTGACGTTTTTCTTCTTTTAGTGGAGGTTAGGGAAAAATATAAAAACTTTAATAGCCGAAAAGTCCTGAACTGAGAGTTCGTTCAAATCACATGCCCAAGGAACTTTACCACGGATGCTAGTGACCCATGAACGCATACGTTATGAACTACTTAAACATGGTGTGTCACTTAGGTGGTGTGTTGCTGCAGACCAATTACCGCTGGCAGAACTTGAATCCTGCACGCATTAGCAGTGGTGTGTTTACCAGTGCACCTAACATTACAATATTTCTTTCATGTGCCTTTTTCACTCGTTAAACAACACCTTTGTATTTGCGTTTTACAGATTGGATTAAAAAGTAAATAAAAAATGCTACTAGTTCATGTTGATCACATGCTATATTTGCAATATTCGTCTTTGTTTTTCCACATTTTGATTTGCATTCCTGCATCTTTCACAATTACTTTTAGGTTATGTTTACCCGTAGTTTCTTTCGGAGTAGACAAAACATTTATAAAAATCAAGAAATTTGGCACATTTTGATTATATCACCTTTATGGTATAGAACTTGGTTCACCCATTGACATCATACAGCGCCCTCCCTCGCATCTCTATAGTATTAATTAATGGTCACCTATCTTACTATAATATGCAATACAAGAGGAGAAATTAAACTATATAAAGCCTCCAGGAACCTTTTGGAAATGCGGTCATTAAACCAAATTTTGAACTGCATTGGTAGAAATTGTATACAAACATACAATTTTATCCTACTCAAAGAGAGAATTATGGAATAGATTTGAAACAAAATAAAAACAACAAAAGATATAACTTTCTCAGTCATGCCTCTCCCATGGGTCAGGCCGCCGCTGCTCTTCAATGCTCTCATTAAAACCTGTTCATTGGTCATATCAGACCATATACCACTCCAAAATATATCCTTCCTGCCAATAGTGAAGTAACCGTCTCGTGTAAATGGCTGGAACTCATGAGGATCTTCCAACCGCAACATTTCTTGTAAGTACAGATGTGCGTATTTGTCATATAAAAGATGCCCAGCTGCATGGAAGTATGATAACATTTCTCGTACGCAGTGAAGATGAAGATTCCACTCTCCAGTTCTTTCGGTACGAATGAAAAGAAGCATAATTTCAACATGCTCAAAGTACAGGGCAAATAACTTAGAAGTGCGAATTTTTTCTGCAGCGGCGTCCATGAATAACTTAACGTCATTTGCAATCTTTATTAGATTTGAGTGTTGAACAACTACATCAGCATCGATATCTTCTTTAGTCATCAGAGGAACACACACATCTCGCAATTGACGCACAAACTGCTCTGTGGCGTCTAATTCATTAAATATATCTTTTGCAATTGTTAACTATGTTAAAAATGAGCTCGCAAAGCACGCGCATCTGAATGGCCGGACATCATCTGTGTAATGGAGTTACTAGCATACACACAAAACCAAAGTTCCTCAATGCCACTACCTTTCATTATATAAGGAACTGCTCCACAAATGACATTAATGTGTGTACAATCATTGACGGCAATTCACCAGAATTTCTACATGCTGCTACAATGTCACATAGCTTAGCGTACACACGACTAAACACGTTTTTTGCTTGTTTCTTTCACATTCTTTGCTGGCAGACATAAGCGCCGAGTATATAGCGTCCATGCTTGTTGGCTGAAGGTTGATGAAAGGTTGAGCCACTACTTGAGATATTTGGTAGTTAGTGTTATTGCTTGTCATCAGCTGCATGAATCCACTCCAGTTCGGGTAAGTTGGTGTCTTCAACCACTTGAGTGTCATCCATGTTACATCGTATAGAAGGTGGGTTTGAGTTTGGGTATTCAGAACAGGAAGGTGTCTTATATCTTCAATGACTAAATCCAAAAGGCCATCACCTTTGCGTGTGTACGTTAAAAGTGGTATCTTCCATTCATTCTTTGACAGTGCATGTTCTTTGAGCCGAGGTATTGGCTCACAGACCTGGATGTTTTATTTAGAAGTAACACACGCCACCCATTGGATGAAAAGTTCCAAATCCATAGACTGTACGAACATTATGGTCAGCGTTATCAAATACAAACTGTTGAAACGCAGAAGACTTAGGAGGAGTTGGTCCATGTGATGTTGCAGAGTCTTAATACGTTAGCACTTCCAAGTGCGTCACATATAGTCTCATATGATGTAACATATCAATTAAGTGCCGGGAACCAAACTGTTTGTGCAAATGAACATAAACGATAGTTGAATAGTAGAAATGAAAGACAGTGGTCTCGCTATACTCATGATGGCATGACTGATAACGACACTCTTGATTTCAGTATCCTGATAATGGGCACGATACTGCGGCGCAAATTACTCCTTCAGAAATGTAGTTAGTGATTGTGGAATGTAATCGCATGAGTTCTTTAAAAAATCATCAGCAGGAGCATATCTGTCTAAGTCGAATGTTTTGGAACGAATGTCTTCTCTTATGAAAGAAGCATCTGTTCGAAATATACGCAGACGCTCTTCGTCTTCTTTGTTCTTTATCTGCTCAGCATCTCACTTTTCGGTAAGAATTCTGCCACCAAATCCCTTCAGGTAGAGTACGGAGGATTTTACTTTCACACATGTAACAATTAATCAGTCTCCAAAATAATCAAGAAGTTGTTTTTTTAACTGCTTATCGGATGTACATACTGCGTTCTCTGGGAGGAATTCTTTCATTTTTGTTTGTAGTGCTTGAAGGGAGAACTGACACTCTTCATCTTCTTGGATGTATTCAAAAAGACGCTGCAATGCTTGGCATTTTCATTGTACAAAAGTCTACCTGTTGAACGAGTGGTGGGTTGCTTCATAAACTGACTGAAGCAAGCACGGTGATATCTTGCTTCGGCTGCTGGAAGGTCTACCACACTTCTAACTCTGGATGCAACATCCTGTCCCCAGGCATCTCCTCGTTTGGCACATGCATCCAGAATTTAAGTATGCGTTTTCAAACACTGCACATTAGAAAGTGACTTCCTTTTGTCACGTGGTGCCTTACTGTCGACAGTATAAATACAGTCGTGTCCACAAAATAAACAATTCACTTTAAAATCGAATGAGCTTTCTTGCGATCTTAGTCTCTTAGCTTCAGGAGGCGATGCTTGTGAAGAACATGCGGCAGCAATGGTACTTTCTTGAGTGTACGACTTTCTACAATTTACGTGGACGCACACAGAAGTTTTGTTATGCAACACTGCATGAATACCGTCTCCTCGGCGAATGCTGCAACGTATAATGGTTTCTAGGCCACTGGTGGCAATAACGCTCTTTTCTTCATATAAAATGTCCTTGTCGAATAGGATAGATTTCTCTACTACTTCCATGATTGATATGAAGTCTTCCACGTATGCAACGAGTCACGTTCATTTAATGGCGTCACATAAGTCATCTGCACCAAAATAAAACGTTATTCAATATTACTCCTTGGCACAAGCTTTGTACACTTCTCTATATGATTGTTAATGCAGTAACGGTAGCAGATTGGTGCTGGATCTGGAAATAAATAGTAAAAAAATCTGAAACTTTGTGTCATACCCGTACCATTATCCATAAGCTTCAACAAGCAGAGGATGCTTTGGCTGCATCTTGGATAATGACAATCTGCCTAAGCCCACAAAAACTTTGGTTAACTACGTCACTTTGATCCTTTCTTATCCAAAACCTTTACTAAAATCTATAACAAATAGATTTAGCTTAATTACAGCGAACAAGTACTGTACAAGTTAACTTCATAGCATCAAAGTCGGGCCAATTGAATACCGGAACAATTGGAAACAAAAAGCAGAGAATCATTCAGTACAGTCGTTTCATATTAACCATAATATTTGAACTGTTATTTTTCATTTAACCAAATTCAAAATATTACACATAGTTATCGTAGCTAAAACACCAACAAAGCAAAAGTAAAGTTTCCATGTCTCTTATTCCATACTGACTGCGTCATACATGTGAAATATTCCCAAAGAGTATATGGTAATATTTGGGTTACTTTTATGTATGTCTTTTATGTGTCGGCAGTTGTATTAATTACTGAACGAAACAACAAATGCCAATTTAGCTAAGCTATAAAACATATAAAGACGCACCTGTGAAATTTATCTTTCCAGGAATCATTTTTAGTCTCTTAGTGTCAGCTACGCTACCTTAATTTCTGCACTTTTATTAAACAAATTGCCACCTCATTTTATTACAATCGGATTATCCCGTCTACTTACAATAACTGAATCAAAGATCAATGGTTAGAAGCCACCTCCTTTTCTTCCCGCCTAGGTTCGGTTTCTCCCGCCGAATGACTAATCACTGTAGTATACTGCTTCTTCCTCTTGCTTCTCAGAGTAGAGTAACCATATTGTTCGGAAGGGAAATTTGAGTCCTTGTCTATCTCCTAATACGGTTCTACCATAAGCATATATACCCAAAAATAAATAAATAAAATAAATCAAAGAAATATAATGACCAACAATAAAAAAATAACAAATAATACAGCAATAAAAATGAATTTTTCTAAAATTTCGACATTTTTCTTTTTTTACAAATTGGCCACGATATGCACAACTGTTGCCTCGTCGGAACATTAATGTGTTTCATAGAGTTTCCAACTATGTCATTCGTAGTTCTATGGTAATTACGACAGTGACCAAGCCCTGCACATATTCTTTTCTTAATCCTATATACAGCAAATTTTAAACAACTTATTAAAAAATCACGTTTTCTCCCTAAATTTTGAGTTTTACTCTTGTTCTTCCACAGATTAGGCTGGATTAGTATAAGTGTTACCTCGTTCCAATTTACGTTTCTTAAGATATCCAACGATATATAACTCTTGGTCCTGTGTAATAATAGAAGGTGACTAGAGCCGTGAAAGTGAATGTCACCTTATGCACTTTTGTACAGAGAGCTCAGAAAGTAATATTGGTTATAGCTATTTTTCTCAGCTTGTATTGTGCCGATCGGTGCCATTTTGGCTGTGTTTGAGATAAATATAAAAGACATCTCTTGGTGTGTTTTGTTGATGTACAAGAACTGTCAGTGTTGCAAACGTTCCACGATTTCTGAAAATATACCTTTTTTATTTAAAAAATTCTGCTTTCTTCCTCTTCTTCTACTACAAATTGGGCAAGATGGGGGTATATATGTTATGTATTTAGATTTTGTATCTTTCAAGCTTTCCAACCATATATGATACATGGCTTTGTGATAATTAGAACGGTGACTAGAGGCATAAACGTGAAGGGTGACGATTTCCATAAATTTCCTGCCGTCGCCTAAAAATGGCGACCATTTTTCAAAATTGCGGGAAAAGCTACAGTGGGATTTTAAGGGACTTTAAGTATGTTGTTCCTGGCACATTCCCCTACTTCCATACCAATTTTCAGCTTTGTACAAATTTGTTCCTTTCTTGGTCGCAAAATAGCCCATTGCCCACTAAACAGACACTATGAATAGCTGACAGTTTTAAAATTCCCGTCAGAATAAAATTGAAGCTTATGGAAGCAAGCTCTCTCAATAGCGGATTCTCTTAAAAACGGACACGGACACCTTTAAAAAATCCTTTCTTTAAAGGTTCAATCCAAGTGGGTTTTCACGCCTTTTTGGTTTTACGTCAGTTATTCAAAATTCAATGCAGGTAATTTAACTTTTCGCACCGAAGTTCGTTTCGTACTTCAATAATGAGTCCAATAAACTGTAAGTAAATGTTAATAATAACTTCAGGATTGTGTGCAGACACTTTTGAGACAATTCTCATCTATTCTGTGAGGTTGAACAAATTCTTCCAGCACAGCTTATAGAGTGTACAAGAAACTTCATATTTTGACATTACCACTTTTCTTGTTCAGTTTCGTGTTTAAGAGGGAAAAACTGAACACGATGGAAGTTTACCATAAAAAAATTATAATGCTAAATTTCAGTTTTATCCTTCGTACATAATTTGTTCACAAATGAGAGGACGTTGAACACAGAGTGGTCGAAAGCTTACTTATCGCACTAGATTTCGGTGAGTTTGCTCGACCCAGTAGGCAGAATGGTTCGGAGTCCACTTTACCAAAAAAATATAGATCCCTCGCTTAGAAACTCACAAGCTCGTTTAGGACGTTAATAATTCAATCAAACGTGATAATGTTTCCGGTTTGAAGATCCAGACAGACAAGGCAGTAATGGGATTATAATCGATAATGCATGGAAACATAATTCCTGTTAGAAATTTAGTTGAGTTGATAGGTGTAGATATGTGAGAACCTTTAATGTTATTTGATAGAGGAGGTTTAAGAAGTAATTAAAATCCGAACAAAAACACCAGAGGTGCAAAAAGTGGAGCCAAGTTCTTTAGCCCTAAAAAGGTGTGAAATGGGAGACGGATGAGCCAAGTTCCTTGGTGAAAGCATGTAACAGGAACAAAGGAACTTGGCGCGAGCTGGCAACAGCCTTAAGGTTGGTGGCGGTGGACGTAGTGGGTTTTAGGATCCCCACCACCCTTATAGCTTGAGGATCA
>JAGDQP010031735.1:527-21761 GCA_022664845.1 Lepisma saccharinum
TTGTGCGGAGTCCACAGAAGTTTACCTACCGGGCAGCGAGAGAACTTAAAATGCCACAGAAAACTGTATGGCGAATTCTGAGGAAACGTTTACAAATGAAATCCTATCGCTTGCAACTGCTACAAGCCTTAAGAGACACTGATTATGCTGCTCGAGCGTCTTTCTGTGCTGATTTTCTCACGTTAATGGAAGAGGATGGGTTCGCCGAAAGGTTACGTTACAGTGATGAAGCGGTGTTTCACCTTTCTGGGAATGTGAATAGACACAACGTAAGGATCTGGGGAACTGATAATCCCCACGCAGTTGTGGAACATCAACGCGATTCACCCAAGGTGAATGTGTTTTGTGCCATTTCCCCTGAAAAGATTTATGAGCCCTTTTTCTTCCTTGAACCTACTGTGACAGGACATGTTTTTCTTGATATGCTGCAACAATGGCTCCTTTCACAGCTCGAAGAGGATAGTGCAGATTTCATTCTTCAATTGGATGGTGCACCTCCGCATTACCATGGCAGCGTTCGGGATCATCTCAATGAGGCATTGCCACAGCGCTGGATAGGCCGTGTATCTCAGGAGGATCGAGTTCTCATTCGTTGGCCACCTCGTTCCCCCGATCTGACCCCGTGTGATTTCTTTTTGTGGGGTTTCATAAAGGATCCTGTTTACGTACCACCACTTCCAACAACATTGGGTGACCTTCGCGCCCGCATCACAGCAGCCATTGCAGAGATTGACCGTGACACACTACACAAGGTTTGGCAGGAGATAGACTATCGGCTTGATGTGTGTCGTGTTACGCGAGGTGCTCACATAGAGCACTTGTGATGTGACTGAAAAAAACTTTGAGAGTTACCCTTCTTACCACATGTATTACATTCAGATATGTTCATTATATTTCACAAAATAAATTTATGAAATCGGGTACATCATTTTGACTTACCCTGTATAAAATATTATAAACTATACTTACAAAATAACCCAAACTTCGACACGAAAGAAAAATTTCGGGTTAACTCTTCGAATAAAAGTTCAAGAATTTATTATTGTTGCTTGCTTTGTTAATTTAACGAATTTGATAACAATGAAAATTATTTATCTAAAATTTGAGTCTAACGTTTTTAATGCCACTGTACAAATAGCTGTTATTTTAATAATCATATCTGAAAGTGATTATGTATATTTTACGTAGACATCAAGTTTTGTCACCGAGCTACCGTAGCTCAGATTTAGAGCCTTGGCGTGGCGTTCGGGAGGTCGTAGGTTCAGTTCAAACTGGCCGACCATTCTGACCTAGGTTTTCTAGGCTTTTTTCACTGTCACAAAAGGCAAATGCCTGGATAGCACCTTCAACATAGGCCCTGGCCGCACATTAATGAATCCTTTCCCCTCCCCTATCCTGACCTGAGCCTTAGATGCCTAAAGGCCATAAATGAAATTCAATTCAAGTTTTGGTTGGGGTGTGAGTAATTATATAGTATGTTTAAGCTAAACTATCCAAATAATCTACCGAGGACTAAATAATATTTCTCTAAATGAACGGATATTATTACAGATATGCGTCAGAATTTTTTTACCTGCAAATGGGAATGCAGGGTGGTAACAATACATTGTAGTGTTCACTCATATGAACAAAATAAAATAGAGTTCGAAAAAAAATCCATGGTATACCAATACTGATTAGCTGAACAAAAATCGACAAAGACTTAAAATAAATGTTTTTCTTCTTCAGATAAGACAAAATTAATTGTATGGGTGGTAACAACACTATGGCTGACGCCTGTTCCGGTTTATGTTGTTCACATTCGTACATAATTATGCAAAAGTGTTGCCGAGTTCGTCTATATCTTTGACTTAGAAAATCTCCCGTTCCAATATTCTATAAATCTAGGTGTATACTAGCCAGAGGCAGTGTTTAAAAAGTATGCAAATTTGGCGCGCCAGGGCCACCAGTCACACCTGGTGGCCAATTTTGGCCAGCAGTTCTTTGCTCTAAATTGTTCTGATTTCGACGTTCTGGTTTGAAAACCATTCTTGGAAGATAGGAAGAGTATAGAAGGGAGGACTGTTTCACTTTTTGTTATTTGCATGGCAATTCATCCTAGTTCTTGTATAATTTCAATATGGTGGTGCATTATTATGTAACATGCATGTAATTTATATTATGAGGTCGCCAATGATTACAAATGGCCACCTGAAAAATTTTGCCACCATTTTTTAGAGAACTTTTAAAACATTGGCCAGACGTGAAGATGCAAAATTTAAGTGCGACACGCCAATGTTTTGAGGTTATGCATTCAACTTGAATTTGTGATGCATTGATATTCTCATTTGGACTATCTGTTAAAACTTACTTGTATCCAAGGATTACGTCAGGATTTTCAGTTGGGGTGGGTGGGGTGTAAAGTCAAAATTAGGAGGATGTGAGTGGAATTTTGCACGATTTCTATCGATTTTTGACCCTAAAGTTTTAAAGCTGAGGGTGCGCTCGAGAACTTGGGAGTGATATCCCCCACAGAGGAAGTTTGGCGAAATCACTTGTATTATCATATAATCATACATGACAAACCGACAGAAGAGTAAACTTTGATGGAAAACAACAATGATAGTGATGATCTTGTAGCTTACGAAGCGAAACAATAATTTACTCCGTAATTTAGCTTTCACCTTTTCGGTCCGTTGATAGCGAAGCTATAGCTAAAGGGACTTTCTAATTCCGCTCAGGATGCCCGTCTATCCTTCCGTGTCCAGAAATTAAATCTCAGGTACTACAAAGTGTAGACAGATGCTTGAGGTGTCCTTGGAAAGGTCTTGACTAAACTAGCTCAGGGCCGTCGACACCGTCTTGATTGGTGCAGTAGGTTAGTGTTCCCAACCCATTTTAAAACCAATTGTTCAAATTGTTTTCATTCCGTTCGTCCTACCTACGCCAAACGTGGCATAAACATGATTTGACACAATGAGAAAATACTGAATGGGTCTACGTCCCCAAGAACCCAACTTTCCAGTGCTGCTAACCTATTTTCTATTTAAAAAAAAATACATTTTCCGTGACTTTAGACGTAGCAGCACCAAACTTGCATAAACATTATTTGACACAGCAACAACATATTGTGGATCTACACGTTCCATGAATCCCATTTTCCGTGTTGTCAACCCGTGCCCAAAAATATATTTCATAAACCACGAAATGTAGAGAGATACCGGAGGTGCCGTTGGAAATGTCTTAGCTAGACTAGCTCACAACCGCTAGAACTCTTGATTTGTGCACTAGTTCACTGTTGCCAATTCACTTTAAAAAGAAGCAATAATTCAAATTGCTTCCATTCAGTTAGACCTAGCTGCGCCAAACGTGGCTTAAACATCATTCAACACAATAGAAAAGTACTGTGTGTTTTCCAGTACCTAAGTACTGCAGTTGTCAGTGTTGCCAGCTTACTTTATAAAAATAATGCTTGCTTGACTAAAATGCTATCAAGGGCCCTGGAGCCTTCGCGATTGTTAGTACAATCGCAGCTCTAACTTGTTGACTTCAAAAGTATGTTTCCCAAATTTCAAAGAACACCGGTCAATGCGCTTTCTTTTAGAAGGCACCTTTGTCATGACCGCCATCTTCAATCTTGCTCGATTTCTTTTAAATGGGAAGGGGATCATGTAACATTGCAATCTGGGCTAGAATTTTATCCGAAATACATTGTTAAGGCAGTTTTGCCATAAATGCATTTTTGAGAGAGATAATGCAAAGTCCATAGTTGAGTGAAAAGTCTGGAACTACTCTGTTCTTAAAACAGTGCAACACATGAAGACCCAAAGCACAAGTAATGAATATTGGGGACCACCTACCCCACTAAACAAACAAGATTTGTTCCAAACGCATTTATTTCTATGTTGCTCATTCGTTTGCCGGAATAACATGCTCTTCAGAAATAAGTAAGATTATAATCACAACAAAATAATCTAGAATTATTAACTCAAGTTCTAAATGTTGTACTTGACAAACAATAATATTCCATTTTGTAATATTCATAGAGCTATTAAAGTTTCTGCCTTGGAATTTTATATACAAAGGAAACAGTTCACTTCGGAGATGTGTAGCACCATAGCGTGATAGGTAGCGTGTCAGCTTTCAAAGCTCTGAGGCCTTGGTTCTATTCCTGCTCAGCTTTCTTATATTTCTCTTTTCCACTACTCACAATATAATCGTTTAAACAAACTTTTCTTTAGGGGAAAAAAAAACAAAGTTTTATTTGAATCATATTCCAACAATATTTCGGGAACCACATTTTTTTGGTGTGTGTGTTCGTTGGGTCTGAAGGAGAACCGCCTAATACTGGAAGACATAATGGTGTCATTTATAATCTGGTAACGAAGTTGGGTCACCCTCTTCAATGCTGCGTTTACCAACTGCAGAGCAAAGAATTGTTGCTTCGTCACTTACTGAACAGAGTAGACGGAAGAGCATCCAGTCCTGCTGGTTTGATGGGTACTATAGGGAAAGTACTTAAAACATATGATACCTTACCGGTTATTAAATTCAAAGCTATTGATTCTGATTTACCTTCAGGTGATTTCGTCGCATAACTTAGCATAGATCAGATGTATCTTCTGCTTATGTGTCAGGCTGTTGTTTCAAAATGTCCCCAGGATCTTGCTGCAATAAAGCCTGGTAAAATACGGGAATGCTTTTTAGGTTTTATATATCCGGAGCATTGTCAGTTTTGTTGTTGATCCCACGCAGTACTGATCCAACGCCGTGTTGGTTCTTCACAGTGGTGATCCTTCTTATAGGCGTCCTGTGAATGAGTATTATTACAATTGTTTACACAAGAGCAAAATACAAAGTTTTTCAAGAGTTAAGGAGTTTTTCTGATCAAGACCTGAATTGTCTGCTTGGAGGGGAGAAAAAGAATAGCAGAGTTAGTTCGCAGGCTCTACTGAAATGCTCAGATCATGAGAAACTGAAGTTCTTCGCGTGAAGCTGACAAATAAGTCTGTTAGCGGCACCTAATATATACAGCTGGTTTCGGATGTAGCGAACTATAAACCGATCCGCTTGAACTTGCATTTGAAAGCTCTAGTCGGTATATATATAGCCTAGTCGGTAGCGCGCTCGACTTCAGTGCGAGCGGTCCCGGGTTCGATTCCCGGTGGGGGCTCAAAAATTTCGGTGTTGACCCAGCATCGTGAGGACAATTGGGGAGCTGCTGTAAATAAAATACAGTGGCGATCACAGTGAGAGCTTCGGCTCTCCTCTCCCAACCCGTCTGGTCAGCGTGGGAGCAGTAGACCAACTCCTCCCTTCGGGGAGAGGCCTCGTCCACTAGTGGATTGAAGATGGCTGTGATTTATATATATATATATATATACAGGGTGGTAAGGTTACGGACCGACAAACTTCGGGAGGTGATAGTTCAGTGAAAAATAAAGAAAAAAAGTCGAGGGAACGGGCGGGGGAAATTCCAAGGCGTTACGGAGCTACAACCTGCCGAAAGCGTGGGGAAATGAACTTAAGAGTGGATTATGGCGAAGACGAAAAATCGGAGAGTAGGTGGTTGAGAGTAAATTAGAGGAAGTCACACCCGCGCTATCCAAAAATGCATATTAGAAAATAGTACAAGCAGGGCGCAAGGAATTCTCCAAAGGAAGTACGGGATTCCCGGAAAGTTTTCCAAGTAAAGATGGGTCGAAAGGACCACAAATGGGATGAGTTTCCCACAGGTAACAATAATTCATTACCGGCACATCGATATCTCAACGAGAATTAATGTTATGACCATTTTTTAAATAATGCGTGGTTGCATATCAGACAGACAGTCAATTAAAGACAGTCAACGAGCGTTTGGCTTATTTATTAACAAGGAGAGAGACTAGGAGTATCCAGTCGGATGATGGTGAGTACGCATCTCAACAGCTGCAGTGTAGTAAAAAAGATGTCCCCGTTGGTCGAGTGGTCAGTGCTATCAATCGTCCGTGATGTCACAGCAGTCCTGCAGAAGCCCGCCTGGAAAAGAATCAGGTGTATGATTAAAGCGTAACAGTATACAAAGGATGGACGGAGGATATTAGTTAATGAAGAGGCACGTTCGGCTGGTTAGTAGAAAGAACGCAATGTAATACAGCAGCTAAAGAAGGATGACATGGAAGAGAGAAAACAAACAGGCGTGTGTACTAGAAATCATGTGTAAACCGATGCAAGGCAAAACGTAGGAAGTTTTGCATACGATGTCACAAGCTTAAATAGTTCAATCTGTCTATTATACACAAGCAAACAAAATGCGTGCAAGAGAATGATGAGTCCGAGGTGAGTCAGAACATACGAAGATGTACCTATTGCAATGCAAAATGTACCTATAGTAGAATACTCGAAAAAAGATATTTGTACATTCTAGCAACTGTGATTTGGAACTCGACTATGGGACATTTTATGTTTTGCGTGCTAGTTTGTACGAACGCTGTATTGTCTATCCTCCAGTGTATGAGTATTGACGCTCGTTAGCCAGTGTCACGTACTAGTGGTATTTTGGTCAAGGGGGCGGATTCGATTGCGATTGCGACTCTGTCCGTTGCACGAGTGTGAACCGAGAGGGTCAGATTATAGTTGAAAATGCAGAATTTGTCATTAGGACGTCATTTGTATGTGATAGAGTGTCAATGCCAAATCATCTACTCGTCACCTAGCCCGTAATTAAAGACTGTGGGTATTGTAAAGAAAGTGAAAAGAGCACTTACAATTTAAATTTGTTTACTGCCTTTAGACATCTACGGCTCATGGGTTGGGAATAAAGTAAAAATCAATCAAGGCAGAAAAGACCCTATTATTGAGCAAGATATGAAGTAGTTCCTTCAAATTAAAGATGGCACAAATGATCTACACTTTATTGCAAATTCTAAGTCTCTAAACCTTGTTTTAAACTTATTTGTGACTGAGTCAATTTTGAAGAGGAATACAGACGTTCTCCAGAAATGTTGATCTTTTCATCCGAATCTAGTATCGATAAGAGCAATTGTGAACGGTCTTGCCTATTGCCATATCTTCTATCTGGAAGCATTTACTCAGGGGGTGAGGGAGGGCTGTTAACTCCAGAAGAAGATGAAAACCAAAAATAGGGACCTACTATAAATTCAGCATTTGTTTTGTACTTTAAAATTCTCAACAGAACAGACAGCTACCACATTAAAAAAATGCGACATGCAGTGTTTTAAAATTCTTCTACGTTTATAAGAACTTAGACCGAAAATATTTCTGGGGAGGTTAACTGGACTTCTGGAGGGGCTAAGTCCACCCAAGTCCCCCGTTCCGTCGCCCATGAGTGCCTCTATATCTTCCCAAATTAATTGTACATCATTTGCGTACACGAATAATTGATTCAAGCCATTAAACGTTAGTCGCTTTTTGTCCTCTTTTATTTTTAAAATCCTGGGTGAAAATATTTCGTAGGTAAACGATGAATGAAATAGTAACACTTATTCGGAATACGAATTTCAGGTGTATATTTAAGTTAACATCTGGAATTTTAGTATAATTCTGTAATTTCGAAATGTTTAATGTTTATTAAGACTTTATCAAAACCTATTTCATGCATGAAATTGATATGTTTAAATAGTGTCCTTCCATCAACGTGTAGACATGACTGTGTGTGGTTTACATACATGGTTAACCCTACATAATTTGTATATTTTTTCCTACGTAACTGACATAGCCCAACTGAGAAATATATTCAATATAAAAGTATCTGTGATACGGCTAATTAAAAAAAATATAAGGAGTGTATTAGGGTGGTCCTTATTTCTCGAGTTGTATGTATCTGAGACCGCACCCCTTATTTCTTTTCCTTTTAATGAGAAAAGTGTCCTGTATAAATTTGAGTTCGTTATGACGACGATAAATGGTGCCGCAAAGACATTTTAATCTTCATAAGAATAAGATTTATAAAACAATAGTTTCCTATGTTGCTCAACAGGTGACAATGCATTCACATGTTTAAATTATTGTATTTAATCCCAATTTATGTGTAATTTAGAGCAAATCTATGAACAAAATTAAATTGGAAATAATAAACAAATGTCAAACAATTATTTTTACATCCATTTGCAACTAAATAGTAGCTCTCCTTTGCTTTTAATTACAACTTATTTTGTAACTATAATAACTACAGACGAGGCCCCTCGCTACAGACTATTTATAACATCTATTTCAAGTTTGGTATTTTGTATTTGTAGTCTTTTGATGTAGTAATGTGATAGTTATTTCCGGGGATTGAAGTTCCATTGTGGTTCTTGTACGACCACGTGTGATTAAATGAACAAAGTGGTCATATGTGTTCGGTGCCTAGTGAATGCAGTCATCCCAGTGGTATTTACCTCGTTGATAATATGAGTGAACAGATATTGGGATCTAAGTTACCGTCCAACAGACAAGTACTTAATACGTTCTTTTATAACTTACGAACGGTGAAATTACCTTTAAGAGAGAGTGCTCGGTTAACTGTTCGTATAGCAGAAATATTTTGGTCTAAAGCAAGAATACCTATCAAGGATACTCACCACAGCATCGATAAACTCATTGGATTGTACGAAATGTGGCGTCAGTTACAAAAATCATGTAAAAGAAATAGTGAAGGGAAGAAAAGACAAGACACATATTTCTTATATATGTTAGACGACTTGTTTGACATAGCGCATGCAAATGCTTTAGACTTAATACAAATTCAGTAATTCAGGGACAAGGAATCCCTTATATTTCAAAGACAAAAAGGACGTCCTGGAAGTATGGTTGGTAGGGACATGTGTCTAGCTCGTAGAGAAGAAAGAGTAGCAAAGCGACTAGAGCTTGAAACGTCAGCAAACAGAAATATAAAGAGGAACAGTGTAAAGTGTTCACTGATCGGGTGAATCGTCGATTATCAATTCAAGTGGTGAAGACGAAGATGTATGCCAAACCAAAAATACAAGTCCAATATAAGGAGTAGAAACTAATGAGGTAGTGGAAGAATCTTCGAGAAGAAGAGGGAAAGTACGTTTTATTAATCCACGACTCGTTGCGGCTCTTGATCGCTATAAAGTGAGTGATTGGGCTGCCATACACATATTAATTGCAACAGCAGAGGCATTGGGACACAATGAGGAAGAACTGGTAATAAACAGATCGTCCATTCGACGATGTCGAGAAAATATCCGCAAAGAAACTATTCAGAAGCGGCAAGATGAATACGCTAAGAACACATCAGGTCCTCTTGTTGTTCACTGGGACGGGAAATTACTGCCAGCATTAACTGGAAGAGAAAATGTTGACAGACTTCCAATAATTGTTGCAGGTGAAGGTGATGAGAAACTACTTGGAGTTCCTATGTTCCCGTCTGGAACATGAGAAAACAATGCCAATAGTGTTTTTCACACTCTAGAAGAGTGGGGAATGGAAGAACGTGTGCAGGCTGCAGGGGTTGTCCTTTGACACAACTTCTTCTAATGCTGGACGTAGCAATGGAGCTTGTATTCTTCTTGAACAGAAATTGGGAAAATATCTTTTATATCTTCCGTGTAGGCATCATATTTTTTAATTGGTATTAAAGTGTGTATTTGAAGAATGTGTTTCAACTTCTTCCGGTCCAGAGGTGCCAATTTTTAAGCGTTTCCAGAAAGAGTGGCCGAGATTTCAACACAACAATTTTGTTACAGGAATTTCTGATCGAAGTGTCAATTCAGTTCTCTGCAACACGAAAAAAGATGTGCTAGTGTTTGCTGTTCAAAATTTGGAAATGGAGCATTGCAGAGAAGATTACAGAGAACTTTTAGAGCTTACAGTAATTTTTCTAGGAAGTACGCCTCCTCGAAGTATTTCTTTTTGTTGTCCTGGAGCTGTACATCACGCGAGGTGGATGGGAAAATCCTTATATTGCTTAAACATATTTCTCTTCTGTAATCAGTTTAAATTAAGTGAGCGGGAAGAAGAAGGACTGCGTCAAGTGTGCATTTTTCTTGTTCTATTCTATGTAAAAAGCTTGGTTTACTTGTTCCAGTGCATCTCGTGCACCATATCAAGATTTGCAATTTTTGAAGATCCTTCAAACGTACAAACTCATAAACTCTGATGTCTCGAGAGTAGCTTCGTTGAAGTTTTCCCGGCATCTTTGGTACCTGCAAAAACAGAAAATGGCAGAAAAATCTAAAAATGGTGAAAGTTCATATGAAACGATGAAGCGATTTGAGCTGCACGCTAGTGAGATAGATGGTATTGAAGGAAAAGAAGTTGCTGATTTTGTGACAGGAAACACGAAGAAGTTCTTCGAAAGGTTTCGGATTTTACAGGTTTTCTGGACCTTGATCCGGTTTGCTGGTCGACAAATGATGAATTCTTTTCGGGAAAAAAGTAGTTGATAAGCTGCATGTTACAAATGACGCAGCGGAAGGAGCAGTGGTTAATGGAAGATTACAATTCTCTTCTAACTAAAAATGAACAGAAGGAATTCCTTTTAAAGACTATAGAAATTTGTTTCCAGGATGCGGAAAAGCTACCCAAAAAGTAAACGTTATCATTAAGTCGATCTACATTTCAAATTTATATTTTTCTCCCTTTTTTTTTTTTTTTTTGGAATATCAGCCACTATCATTTTTATTTTTATTTACTAGCTGATTGATTTTTAACTAATGTAAATTTTATTAACAAAACAAGTGGCATGAGAAACAGATCCAAGTATCTTTTCCACAGTGGTTCATAACACTATGTACATTGTACTACTATACGTACGGACCACGATTATGGTGCTGGTAACTTGTTGCCTAATAACCAACCGACTGTATTTGAACACCAGTAAATTCTGAATTACGGAGGAAAAATGTATATTGATCTTTTGACACTTGTAATAATTATTATACGTTTATTGACAAATAGTAAATCGAGCACCATTGAAATTCAAATGGTATTTTTTTTACATAAATCAAGTGCTTTGCGGCACGGCTTAACGTTGATGCATTTTTGTGAAATTTTGTGTATGATGTTTTTATTACCAAAGGAAAAAAAGTAGGGGGTGCGGCGGAAGAAATTCGAAAATTTATTTTTTGCCATATACCTAAGGACCACCCTAGAGTGTATGTAAGAGCGGGGCTACCGGTACTAGTGGAATACGGCGGAGACACCAGAATGGACAGAAAAGTACAAAATGTTAATTCTCTCATTTTCACGCTGAGGATGACACTGATGAGGATTCTTAGATGGAGAATATATTAATTCTTAGAGAGGTATTCATCAATGACGAAAACTATGCTGTTTGACAAAAATGTACAAATTGAAATTAAAATAGTTATTTCTAATATTAATTAGTTGCACTCCACTAAAGGCACAAATAACATTCCAAATAAAATGATAGAGAGTTCAATATTGATGCCAGACAATCTTTTCGTATGTATCTTTAATAATCGTTAAACTAAAGTCTTTTTGGAGACTACACACCACGATGTTGGATAATAGTCTTTCTCAAGGCTTTTTACAAGAAAATCACTGGATATTAAAAATTCAAAAGACATTTAACCTACTTATATGGTGTGTGACAGTATCAAGATTTATCTTACAACACAAGAAAATATTTAAATCAGCTGGGTTAATACCAGGTGTATGCATAAGTAGTTTTCGGTTTACCTAAGAGATGGCGCCAGCGAAAAGTACGCAGCGTATTCATTTGACACATACGTCATTTTGTTCGTCTGACATTAAATTACGAACACACACAAGTTGAGTCCGCCAAACACGAGCGTCTTTGTTTTATCGTTCAGTGATCATGTCGAAGTTTGTGCCTGAAAAAGAACATTTGCGGCACGCATTGCTTTTCTTATTTAATCAAAAGAAAAAGGCTGTTGAAAGTCATCGTGTGCTGGTAGAAACATATGGTGAACACGCTCCATCGATTAGAACATGTGAGACATGGTTTCGACAATTTAAAAGTGGTAATTTCAATGTGAAAGACAGTGCGCGCTCTGGTAGACCACAAAAGTGCGAAAACGAGCAATTGCAGGTGTTATTGGAGGATGACCAAACTCAAACTCAACAGCAATTGACAAAAGCATTAAATGTGTCACAAGAAACAATCAGCAGACGTTTACGAGCAATGGGGAAGATCCTGGGTAAAAGGGTCCCACACGATTTGAATGAACGTCAAATAGAAAAGCGCAAAGTCACTTGTGAAATGCTGTTTCAACGCCACGAAAGAAAATCCTTTCTGTATCGAATTGTGACGGGTGACGAAAAATGGATTTATTTTGAAAACCCGAAGCGGAAAAAGTCGTGGCTTTCACCTGGCGAAGCCGGTCCTTCAACACCAAGGACAAATCGCTTCGGCAAGAAGACCATGCTTTGTGTCTGGTAGGACCAGAGCGGTATTGCGTATTATGAACTCTTGAAGCCCGGCGAAACCGTTAATGCACAACGCTATCGCCAACAAATGATTAATTTAAATCACGCATTGATCGAAACACGACCGGAATGGGCCCGAAGACATGGCAAAGTGATTGTGTTACACGACAATGCGCCGTCTCACACAGCAGAACCACTGAAAGACACCTTGAAATCGCTTGGATGGGACATCCTTCCGCACCCGGCGTACTCCCCAGACCTGGCGCCATCTGACTATCACCTCTTCGCATCAATGGGGTACGCGCTTCAGCAATTTCGAAGACGTTGGAAAATGGCTCGACGAATGGTTTGCCGCAAAAGACAAGCAGTTTTTCTGGCATGGTATGCATCAATTACCTTAAAGATGGCCAATATTTTGAATAAAACAAAATTAATTTCCCTTGAAAATTACGTGTTTTCTTTACCACAAAAACCGGCAAAAACTTATGCATACACCTGGTATACCTTATTAAGTTGCTAAATGTTTTCTTGTATATTGTTCAAATAAAGCGTAGAGTACTCTCTCTACTGACGTTAAATACCAACAAGACAATTAGAAGTACTTATCCTACTACTACTACACGATAATACACTGATTGAATACAATAGTTACTCAATATTTTAGAAAATATAATACGTCGAATATAATCTATCGCATTGAACTGATTATAACATGCACAAAATATATTAATGAATTTTTTTATCTATCTCTGGACTGTAAATTTCTATCCAACTTAATATGTTTTTAGATATTGTTCTTACTACTCACGCAGTATTATAAAATAATGTACGGACTTATGACTGTTTGCACATTATCAGAAAGATATTATATGATAAGAAATGTGCAAAATTCTCTTAAAATAGTCTTTAGTTCGATAGGAGAACTATCTTTCACTTATCATAGTTCCTGCCCACTTTATTGACGATGTGACTTCAATCACTGGACCTACTTACAGTCACAGCACATCACAATATTGGACTTTACCGGACTTAATACATCACTATTCGTAATAGCTTTAGTGGAGGTATCACATTTACAAAGTATATTTTCTCAGTTGGACTTGCCTACAGCCACAGCAAAAATCATAAGATATTCGCAAAAATGATACATTTTATCTTAGACGCTGCGAACGAATAAAGGAGGTTTGACGAAAACGTTAGTGTGATAATTCGACTGACACTGAATGTTCCTATAGTCACAGCATCCAAAATGACGAATAAATGAAAATAAAATGGTAATTCCACAATGCGTCTTCTCTAATTCGAGCAACACGATGTGTATATAGAATGATGTTGATACATTATAAAAGTATTTTATTTACAGTACCCTATGAACTTTTCATTCCATCTGTCCTTTTCCTCACGACAGGGACGATTGAACACCTTAATTCCTATGTTAGAATGGGTATAACAGTCTTTTTCAAAACTAAATTATGTACCGAAATGTAAGATAGTTCTTTAATTTCTAGAAATCGATAACATAAAACAGTCTTTTTAAAGGTTACACAATAAATTATTGTACCATAAGCTTTGTAATCAACTTCTTAATGTGCACTAAAAGTCCAAGACAAATAGAACACATTTATATATTCACTCTTTCTTGTACTTATACTTCAATACGTTGACTTTTCATTCAAGATGGCAATGTAGTCTAGAAATTATGTTGCCAAACTCAACTTTGTTAAATTACTGTCTTACTTATGACGTCAAAATTTGTTATTTTCTGAGTAGAAAAAGAAAACGACAAAATTTTCATCCTCTGTTGCTAGGCAACCAAATAAAGTCTTTATTGTCTAGTTACGAAAAATGAAACTTCCGCCCCCACTTGAGGCAAATGTTTTTCCATAAATAAATTTACTGTTACGTGCAATGAAACTATCAAGCACTACTGTAGTGAAACAAATAAGCCTACGTCTATTTATTTGGAAAATAAACTGCTGCTGCTAAATTCCACCACTATCATACAAATCTTTCCAGTCCTCCTTATGACGATGAGCAAACGTTGGGGGCATATACTTTCCTTCAAGCTCACAAAGATAAAATGAATTCTTGACTTAAAGGTACTATGATGCTTATCTTGAATTATCGGGTGGTATAATCACTTATCTGATAATTCTCACAATGCATATCCTATTCTATAAAATTCCAGTTAAGTCTGTTTGTGCGATAATCCAATGGAACGGGAACTTACTGTAATCCAAATGCTATGACAACCTTGATGCTTCGACAATTTAACACTTCAGGGCAAACCACGCACTCTTTCTGGAGGTATTGGCCTCATAAATGTGGCAGAGCATATGAGCATTCGTTTATACACATTTAAATTCGACTAGTACAAATTAACTTCACACGTCCATGAGTAAAAACCTTTGTGATATGACCTCGCAGCGTTTCCATCCATAGTTGTGCGTTGTGGGACTAGGTCAATACACTCTCAGTGTTTCAACGTACACACATTTTTTCTATCGCCTACACCTTACAAAAATTTCCTTTGTGTAATGCTACATGATCTATTGTATGTAACCTACATCGCATGTAACTCGTACTAACACCAACTAAACTCTTTGAACGAGAACAAGGATTATACATTTCTTACGGTTAATTAAATAGTTATTTCATCGTATACTCTCTGATCATTCTAGGAGTAGAATAATCTTGCAATCATTAGACATAAATAAACAAAATACGTTACTAGTTAGTACTTATACTACTATTGGTAATAGTCAGATTAGAATATTTCTATAAAGCTTTCAGTTTTCAAGAACAAACCTCGAATAATTCTTTAATCGAAAGACATTCGTGAAAATTTTTCCAAGTACTGTCGAATAATGCTTTCATATGATTTCCCTAAGTAGGGTTGATAGGATTTATAATTGTCTTGTACATAAGTGGGCAACAATGTGAAGAACACTACAGAGATCATGTCTTCTTTTATATTGGTGATTGCACAATTTTGTTCATGTGTATAAACTCACGGTCAGTTATTTATAGTTACGCAACTGCAATCATATTAATTCAGCGGCACTATTTCGTTTAGAATACGACCAGCAAAAAAGCTGCGTTACTTCTGATACCTTGTAGTTTCGATACTAAAGTATTCTCTGTGAAACAGCTTACAGTTTCAATAACCTTAAGACGAACTTTTGACTTTTCATTCATTAATATTTATTTTTGTTTTAAAATTTTGGCTCGGTATACACAATACATCATTATCAACAGATATCAACATTTCTTTTTTAAATCTCAAACTACTTCCTGGAACTTCAACAGTTAAAATACAGAGCATCTTTGAGGTGCATTCTTAGAAAACCAAATTCTTAATTTGATTTGAAAATTGTGCTACGTAAGTTTTTATAGAAATATATTACAAATTTTAGCATGACTATATTTCTTGCCAAATTGGTCAGAATGACGTCCAAATGTTTGTCTCTACTAATGGAAAAATTCATCACAAGTAATATGGACTGTGTCTCCAAGCTGCAGCGCTGACCATAAGCTGAGCTACAACCGTAAAGGTGATAAGGGCAATGCAATCACGAGGCTCAGAAAGGTGACGCTGAAACATATCAGAGCATCCAGTTTGATGCACATTGGTCACATACATCTCATGACTGAAATAGCTTATTTTATTGGTGGCATAACAGCTCGATGGCAACAGAAGAGAATTAGAAGAATCGTCCAGGAATAGTACTGTCTTCCAATCTTGTGGTCCATGCAATCCACAACACTTCCATGTTTGTTGAATGTCATCCCAAAAGTTTTGAAATTTTGGACTAACGTTGTAGAGACTCAATGTTTGATGAAAACGAAGTTCAAACATAGAATTGAAGTTCTGAAGTGCAACATATATAACGAACATTATAATAAACTCCACTAAAATCGTAATCCCAAGAAGATTTGGAAACATGGCCAAATTCTCTATTCCGTCTTTCAAAACGCGAGAAAGAAGTATAATTGAACTCACACAAATGGCCAAGCCAAATATGACCAATACATGATAATAATATCCACTTTCAGAAAGATCATTAGACAGTGTTACAAATAGATTCCATGTTTTTATAACCCTGTAGCCACATACACCATGCAGTTTTAACAGCACGACGAGAGCGAATTTCAAGAAGGCTTCAAGTATAATCGACATTGTTTTAAAGAGAACAGCGTAAAATCAGAATCAATGCAAGGATTTAAGGTATTTCTTTCTTTGAATTAACATACACGATATCTGGGTGATATGACCAACAATTAGGCCTATGTCAAAAGTATACTTACTATTGTTGTGTTTATACTAAAAAATGCTTATATTTACAATATAATTATCCTTACGCAAAAATATTAAATTTTACGTAACCATAAGTGTCTTATTTTTAAATATGAAGTTTAATTTATGTGCAAAATTGACGTTTATGTTCTACCAAGTAAGTGGATCACGATCACCCAAATTTTCAAATAGTTTAAGCTTTATATGAACATAATTTATCTTATTTTGCAAATAACATTAGCAAAATCATTTTACTTCATTTTGGTTCAAATTAAGTTTCAGTATTGATTCCAACCACGGAATTTAGAAATATATTAAATATGTGTATTGCATGGACATAACAGGACCATGCCATTTATTATCCTATGGCGGAAATCAGTGTGGGAACAGTCATAGATTCCTATGAACGGTTTCCATTACAAAACATCTGCATTTTAGATTATCACCGCTAGAAAATCTGTTGTCACAAAAGTTCTTGCTTCTATATATAATATAGCATCGGGATAAACAAAAATTAAAATTTTATAGTTCACGCTTTTCACAGGACCAGAGAAAGAGTATTTTTTCTTCGGATATATTTCCCTTCATTTATCCGAGAATTGGGGGCTATTTCTCGAATAGGGAAATGGTCCATCAGTTAGAACGGTTAAGTAACTCTAAAAGTTATTTAGTGCTCTAAGTTGACTGTTAGAACAGTGTAGCTCGGGTGCTAAGGTTTTTCGACGATATCTGGAAGAGAATCAGAAGAATAACATAATATTTTATTAAAGGTTCAAAACTAAGATAGGACAAAGTTTATTTATAATGGAAGAAGTACACAAGATGGAAATACATGTTGATTGCAAGTAAGTTTTCCAATTCGTATGTTCAAAACGTACAAGTCCGCAATAATATAGATACATTTTATAAGTTCTAACATCAGGGATCTAAGATATAATTTCTATATTCGCCAAGTGTTATTGGATAGTGATGTTTCCCGGGGTAGTGTACCGTTGTGGTTCTCGGAAAGTGATCGTTTCAAGTGCCGATCGAAGAACACCAAGATTACCGAGTATCGTTGGTTGGAGTGAAACCTATCATCTGGCTAAGTCAAATATAGTGTTGAAGACAAATTATTCCTAAGTCCTATCCTCCAAATAAGTCCTAAAAAGTCCTAACGGGCTGGATCGGGAATCAGAGCGTCCAGAAGTTGGTAGCAACATCTCGATGTCAGACCCAGGAGAGAGATCGAGATAAGAGTCAGGTCTCCTTTATAGATAGACATATCCGGCTATGCTAAGCATTAGTCACCTAGAAAGAGAGAGACAGAATGTATGGGATGGGAGAACCTGGATCTTTCCAATGTCGTAAGCTAGTCCGTTAGTAGAAACTCTCCAGCCACAGACCCATGGAGGTATCCTCTTCGAAAGAGGAGTTATATAGTTATATGCTGTTGCATATTAGCCCAGTATACTGGGCAGTGTATGCTCTGATGTTTCAATGAGAGAGCACTATTAGGGCTCAGACATTACGTAGGCTCTCTATTATTTTATAATATACACTAAATCGAGTCTTGGAACTATTATCCTCCTTAGAAAATAACTTCAGAGGCAGAAATACCATATTCTCCATAGATGACGAACCTCAGAGTGCCGAAAGTTTTATGTGGGTAGCCTGGAGAGGGTTGCAATGTTTTCCTTGATGCGATATTTTACAATAACGCATTTCCACCAAGTAAAAATCAATGCCAAAAATTTAATAGTCCCTTTAACGTCACTTCTTTATAAAAAAATTGGAGAGCTGCTATATTGTTCTCGCCGAAAAGTTTTAGTGCATAAATAACATTTCGTCTTTCTGAAGAAGGTGGATAGAGAACTTTCCATGAGATTCTAGATCACCACACAGACAATCCGGAGCACAACCTAGAAATTCTAGACAACGATGTGTAGTATAGTCAAAATAATCTAGATCACCGTACAGGCAATCAAGTGCATAGAAAAGGGTTTATAGAAGTCGAAGGCGTGGTCTAGGAAATCTACAGCAATATCCAGAAAATACGGAACAACCGCTAGAAATTCTAGAATACCGTTCAAAATGTCCAAGGTGTAGTGCAGAAAATCTAGACCACCGCTTAAAAAATCAAAGGTACAGTCTAGAAAATTTAGACCCCCATCAAGGAAACAATTAGCATGACCAAGAAAATCTAGACAACAGCTAAAGAAATCAAAGTTTAAGCCTAGAAAATCTAGATTACTGTCAAGAAAACCAAGAGTATAGCCAAGAAATTCTAGACCACCCACCATGGAAATCAAAGGCATGACCTAGAAAATCTAGACCACCGTCACGAGAATCTAGAACCCCACCTGTGAGTTCTGTATCAAACATACGTACAGGTACGTTTGGCTATCCTTGCTACATTGGTTCTGTTCCTTCCAACACAGTACAGAAAATCTTAAGCCCCAACACAGAACGCAGTCCTCCAGCCGTGGCATGTGCAGCGCCAGGAAAGTCGCCTGTAACCGGAATCTACGTTTTTCCCTTCTAAATGCAGTCAATTTTTCTCTCAGTCACTAAGACACTGGACTTTGAAACGCTTTGACGGCTTTAAAGTCACAGCCAAGGGCATCGGCAAGGGGGTAAGGAGGGGCTACTTACTTCCCCTGGACTTTATATCTTTTACTATTCTATTTTCATATATTTGGTGTATGTTTTATTCTTTTCACTGCATTCATTTCACATGGGGTACTTCGAATAGTGCAGTTAAATTTCCTGATATATTTCCATCTTCATTTTAATCTATGTAGAGTAATCACAAATATGTTAATTTATGCTCACAAAACGAACTTTGTAAAAATGTGGAAAGTAAAAACACGAATGGCATGTAACTTTTTAAATGTATAATGTTACAATCATCTTACAATCATATAACTTTTTCTTCTAGAAAACAAAAAAAGACAGAAGAGATACACACACACACACGCGCGCGTAAATATACGTAGATGCCTACGAATACCATGGACGTATATATAACTTAACATTATCGATTCACAATTAAATGCATATTGACAGTTAAAGCGATACTAATATTTATTGACAATTTGAAATACTACTACTTAAACTTATCTTAGTTGTGTTGCTCTAGGAGGTAGTTGGAGGGTATTGTTTTAAAACTTCTTAATGAAGTTGAGTCCCTAATAGAAATTGGCAGTCCGTTCCATTTACGGGATATAGAAACCGTATAGGACTTTGAATAAAAGGATGAGTTATGGTGAGGAATAGAAAGTAATAAGTTCACGCGA
Organism: Lepisma saccharinum; assembly: GCA_022664845.1. Taxonomy (NCBI): domain Eukaryota; kingdom Metazoa; phylum Arthropoda; class Insecta; order Zygentoma; family Lepismatidae; genus Lepisma; species Lepisma saccharinum. Next base: position 20,442 of record JAGDQP010031735.1, read on the forward strand.
GACCTAGTGTCACGGTTGTGATGATCGCATAGAAACTTGGAACGTTGGAAAAGATAGAAAGGTTGCCGAGCGTGTAGAATTTTAAATAGAAGTGCTAAAGAATGCCACTCATGTCGCTGTGAGACTTTTAATCATTGCAGATTATTGAAATAAGATGGTCATAACGTTTAAGATTAAATATTAAAACGAACTGTGACATTTTGATTGCGCTGTAGCCGGTAAGGGAGTACTTCATCCAGGTTAGCAAGCACTACGTTACAGTAATCCACATGCGGCATTACTAAGGTCTATACAAGCAGTTTCTTAAGAGTGATCTGCAAGATTTTCTTCAGGAAGAAAATTGTTAAGGATCCTCAAAGAATGTAAGGTTGCAAAGGCATTTTTAGAAACCGTGCTGATATATTAGATGTTCAATCCAATTTTCTACAGTGTGCGCGAAAGCGATTATTATTTCATCTAGGAGCAGGTTGGGGAAGAAGGAAGATTTAAGAGCCGAAAAGATTGGTTTATAAACTATACGAAAACACTTAGCTGTAGATGTGTTCACAATTTCAGACCATTATCATTTGATCACTCAACAGTTCTTCGTAAGTCCTCATTCAATGTGTCAATAGATGTTTGTACCTCATCAGTAGAACAAGACATAAGTCATCAAAGTCGTCAGCATAAAGATGGTATTTACAGTGCTGTAATACAGATTGCAAATCATTTATGTACATGCAGAAGAGAAGAGGACCTAGTACACTACCTTGAGGTACACCATGATGAAGAGTTTACAACGAGGAACATACCAGAAACAGATACATATCGCAAGCGGCCAACTAAGTAACTTCGAATCCAATTGATAGAATGCTAAGGGCTCGTTCGAGATTTCCAAATATTATTCATGTTGTGAGAAGGAAATAGTGGCACATGGGTGGTTTATGACACCCACCTATTTCTCATTTTGTCCTCCCCCTGCTTTTCTCCTGTGCACTGAAACTGACAAAGCGAACCCGAACCAACTGTTCCCACGCCAAGATTCGTGTTTCTCTGTAGGGGAAGTCAGGTGAATATGAGTATAGTTAATGAAAATTCGATTCTATCTCAAAAATGGTTCATTACAAAAATTTCATAATGTGACTAAAAGTAAGACAGATTCTTCCTTGAACAACGCTAGAAAGTATAGGGTTGTGCATACTCTGGTTTCTGAGTAATTAGAGGAAAGTAAGGTAGGTGTGTAGTGCTCATATTTCCTATGGTACAACGGTAATAGGGCATATATGAGCACCATTGTGTGTCAATACCTGCACACCCAATACAATTGAAAATAATTATATA
>JAGDQP010031736.1:6043-21759 GCA_022664845.1 Lepisma saccharinum
AATGAGATGCGCCATATATATATATATATATATGGCGCATCTCATTATTGTCTTTTCAATAACATTTCACGCCCACCCTTCTGTAAAAATTCATTAATTTGCACGCTACCAATAAATAATATCTACAGTGTTTCACCTTCTGCATTTACTCCTAATTTTGTGAACTTATAGTTACTTTTTCTAATACCTGTTTATTCTAGATATACAGTGACCGAACGTGAGGTTTATTACACGACACAAGCAGTTAGACGAACAACATGGTGTCTTGGGCTTCCTCCGCGATGCACGAGATATAGATTGTCTTATAATACTCGTTACAAGACTAAGGTAAGTTAGATTCATTATTATTAGTAGTAGTAGTAGTATTTTGGAGTGCTAATTATAAGAGTGACGAAATGTGTTCAGCTATTGCTAATAATGTCTTTTTTTTTAAATGGAATTCATTCAAGGCCTTTTGACAACTTTGGTTCAGGCCGGGATGGGTTTAGTAGAGGATGAGGAAATTATCGGCCAGGGCCTTATGTAAGGTACCATTCCGGCATTCACCTGGTGAAACTGAGATAAACCCTGGACAATTTCAACCAGGATAGTCTGTCGCGTGGTTCGAACCCGGGTACCTGTCACCGTGTGTGTCACTAGAAAGTTCAATTTGGTGACATGCCTTAGTAACGTACCGGTAACTGCGCAATGGACACTAGGAGAAATGGTACACTGATGGATGTCAGGATAAAGAGAGTACCAGGCCACAAGAGATATTCCTCTTAGAAACAGTCACCTTGTGGGGAATCTCTAGTTGGGTAGGTGGAGAGACTGCTAAACCGTAAGATGCGTTCCTCGTCGAGAAACGGTCTCCCACAGGAATCCCTCTTTGTACGGTAGGAAAAGAGATTACTGAACCATGAGATCCATTCCTCGTAGAGAAATAGTCTTCTAAGAGAATCCTCAAAATACCTGAAAGAGATAATAAGATATCACATCTGTTCATTTTAATTTTATTTGAGAAAATATTCCTTCTACAAATGCTTTTAAGTCAAGAATACGAAATATGTATCCTGCAGCTTTACTTATATCACACATCGATTTATTTTAAACACTGAAAAAGAAATGAACCCATCTTGTTACATCATACCTTGAACTTTCAGCTAGGATTGTTTTACGTTCATAAAATTCTTCAAACAGCTGATCAACACAAATTTTAATTGTTGATTTCTACAAAAGAAGCTGAAATGATGATTTTTGTTCAAATAAGAAAACAAATTCAATAATAAATTACACTTTGGTGGTCATTTTGAAATGATGAAAAGTAAAGCCATGACCAGGAATGTACAAAACATGGGAGAAAGTGTTTTACGGGCGAAACAAAAACATAAGACGTAAAATTAAGTTTAAAAAAAACGTAAAACTTACGGGCAAAACGCTAGTCTTCCATGTTCTAAAATGCCTTGTTTTTAATTGATGAACTTCTTCAAATGTATAGTGGTTGAATTGAAATATAAGAAAATGGTTTCTTAATTTTAAACACTCTTTCATTGTTCATCTCGGCTTTCCCTTCTCATATTTTTTATTTATCTTTCTTAATACGTAGTCCTTCTACTCAGGGTGCGAAGTCACTATATGAGAGAGAGAGAGAGAGAGAGAGAGGTGGGAGGAAGAGAGGGGGGGTGAATTGAATTCATTTATGGCCTTCTGGCAATTTTAGTTAAGATCGTTCTTTGGTGTGTTTAATATGACTTTAAAACATATATGTTCATATCATCTTAGCCCCTCTGGCAAATTTTAGTGGGAGGGAAAATTAATCTAATGGGGGTATTTTTAATGAGGGGAATCCCCTCCTCCTAGGGTTTCGCACCATGCTTCTACTTAGGATAAATTGCCCATCTATGAATCAATAAAGACTCGATTGGCACCAGTATATAATCATAATCATAATTTATTGCGTTCTTCAGACCGTAAAAGATGTGCATTGAGTACAACGGTATAAAACATATGAGTTACAGAGCATACAAAAATATAGCTATACAGTGTGAAAATAGAACAATGCTTGAGATAGAGGTGCACAAGTAATCAAAGTTATATACACAAAGATACAAAACACACAGATACATACATAAGTAATAGTTGCACATATTATAAACACAAGCTGTGCAATGACACAATGATATAAGTCACCTAGGGACTGATAATATACGTGCTGTCATAATTATTCTATCAATAATAATGCTCTCAATTTTGTCTGATACCTAATTATTTCATATCACAAGATAAAAATTCTGAAGTTGAATAAAACGCTTTTTTACCAGTATGATGCGAATCTCTTTTCTGAAGTTTTGAGTATATTGTCAAAGTATATTGTCACGTTCCCGGATTCATGTATTCTATTGAATAGAAGGTTTGTTTCGTAAGATATATTTTTATTTCTTTTTTTAATTTTGGTGCCGAATTTATATCTTTGAGATTTTGTGGAAGTTTATTATACAGAAGAGTTCCCATATATTTTGGACCAACTTCTAGAAGATGCTGTTATGCGATGGAATCTCGGTGTTAAGATTATTACGGGTGCCGTACGAATGTGTTTCTTTAATACATTTGTAGTATTTTTTGAAGTTGTTTTTCACAAATATTTAAACATGGTAAATATATAAAGACGGAAGTGGTAAAATACTCTGTTCCCTAAAGATTGGTCTACACGATTCATTAATTTTCATGCGTGTTATTATTCGGATGACTCTCTTTTGAAAGGAAAAATCTTTTTGCTGTTTCCAGAACTACCCCCCCCCCCCCAAAAAAAAATAATATTAATTCCATACTGAAGTAGTGACTGAAATAATGTGTGATATAATATTTTTGCTGTGCTTAGATTTGATATCTTTCTTATGATTTTTATAGCATAACAAACTTTGCTTAGCTTGTTACCTAGTTCATGCAAGTACTTATCCCATTTTAGAATTTTACTGAGCGTACGTACAAAATTTCTTTATTTATCTGAATTGTCGGCGCAGTTAGTGATTTATTTTTAATATTATGAAATTTTATTGCTTGTGTTTTCTCTACGTTTAATGACAAACTGTTTTCTGTAAACCAGTGTGTTAATTCTCGATTGATGTATTTATATTGTTGGTAACTTCATTGTCATTGTTACCTGTTATGATGATGCTAGTATCGTCTTCGAACAGTGTGGGATTTGCTGCAGTTAAATATTCTGGTAAGTCATTTATGTACAATATGAAAAGAACTGGTCCGAGGATTGAACCTTGAGGAACTCCACATCTTATTGGTTTTTGATTAGAAGTGTAATGTGTACTGTTTCTATTGTACGTATGAGTTACCTCAACTATTTGAAATCTCTTTTCCAGATATGATTTAAACCAATTATTACTATGAGCTATCTCTCGTATTCCACACCGCTGCAGTTTCTCGAGAAGCTTGTTGTGGGGTACGAGATATAGCAGTGCTTGTCTCTTACTGACTCCCTGTTAAGTAGTTGATTCTCAACTTCACATCATCTGCATATTAGATTTTTTTAAAGTGGATTTATTAATTTTATTCTTTGCAGTTTCTTACGAAATATAGAACAGTGTTCGGATGTTGTGATGGTTATAGAAAACTTCAATTCAGCACCGACTGTGAACCTGTTTGTGATCCGCCGTGTGACCACGGGACCTGTACCTCACCTGGAAAGTGTATGTGTCATGTGGGCTTCGAGGGGTCAACTTGCAACCAACGTAAGTTCTGTTCATTGGACAACTCTAATCATATGATTCTTTATAGTAAATTCACAAACACAATTTGTTTAATATATTTTGTTGCTGAATATTATGCATATTGTGAAAGTAACAGAAAGGGGAAAGGGGAATGATAATAATGGCAATATTGTAACCCTAAAAATACTACAAAGGCAGGAGTCGAGTTAATGTACCATCAAAAGAGTCCATTATTCATTGATTATAACAATTGGATAAACCAATTATTTCATTTTTAATTTAAAACAAAAAAATTCCAATTCTGATTGTTGCAAACCAGAACTCATAAGTTAATTATTTAATTTTTTATTCAAATCTTGATTGAGTTATATCATATTTTAAATACATCGGTACAGTACAAGCTTTATAATTGTTTTAATGAATATTGTATGTTGAAAAACAGATTTAGTTTGATGTTGCTATTAAATTAATGAAACGGTAATATCTAAGTAAAATGTGTAACACATAAGGTATTGGTAACCATTAATAATAGTACTAGAAATCGTAGTTATAATAATAATAATAACAGTAGTAGTAGTAGTAGTAGTAGTAGTAGTAGTAGTAGTAGTAGTAGTAGTAGTAGTAGTAGTAGTAGTAGTACAACTGTTAGTGTTGCCAACATATTTTATTCACTCCGCACCAACGGGCGGGCAAATCAACTAGTATTAACTAGAGTAATAGTGAATTATTAGTAGTTTTACTCTATTTAACTATTCTTATTTGAAAATCGCAGAGTTAATTTTGTAATTTTGTTGTAGCTAAGTATGGATATATGTACCGGTCATGTTTAGAACGCTGTAGTCTCCTGTACTCTATATAGTCACCTTGGAACCAGAAGGTGCTATGTCCTCTTTTTGGCAAAATGGAGTTAACACTGCAGTCAAAGACCTTCTACTGAAGGGTATCAACCCCAAAAATAATATCTCACAAAACAAACTCCAAGTGGCTAGAAATGTTATAAATGAAATTTATTTATACAGACTTTAAATGGATCTTCAAACTTTAATTCTGGTTCCAAGGTATTTATTGTCTAGGCTTGTCACAACTCTTAGAGCTGATATCCCTCTTTAAGCAGAACATCCAGGGAAACAGACTGAGAAAGTACCATTTCCTCTTCAAAATGGAAGGTTATGTCTAATAGCGTCTTTTTTGGTATATAAGTACAGCAGAAGTCCGATAGACCGGCATCCAACAGTCCGGAACGCCCGATTGTCCGGCACCATCCCAGTTTTTTTTTTCTCCTGTAAACGCTTGTGAACGACAGTTGAAAGCGCTTAGCGCGGTTCGGAACCACTCGGAACTCGGAAGTATCCACTACGCGTCTGCTACTGTTAGACGCAATCAACATTGTTCGGAATCAATCGGAAGCGTTCGGACTTGACTCGGCTGTCACCACACACAGGTTCAGTTAATTGTTTTCGCTGTACGGCTTAGCCTATACCAGTAGTAAGAGGTATCGCCCGATAGTCCGGCATTTTCGGTAATCCGGCACCGGTCCGGTCCCGAACGTGCCGGACTATCGGACTTCTACTGTACTGTATTTCTCTTATCTGAAAATGTCCTTTCGTTTAACAATTTATATCTCTAATGCTCAACAATACAAATTAGATCCACAAGTCATTATTCTGCAATTTAATAATGTTTTACCATTGTTGTAATATCAAAAAACAATCCAATTCGAAATGTCGCTTTAGACAACTACAATTACTACATTCTTCTTCTATGATTCTTTACTGCATAGATTAAACGCGTGTCTCGCCGTTGTAACTCCTTGATATAGTTTTGCAGATCGCTAACAGATGACAGTGCCATGAGACTCATTGCTGGAGGAAACACAAGGCGTTTTATTCGTGGGTTTAGTTTTTACGTCGTTTATAATAAAAAAATCTAACGTGACTTTTTTAACCTATTTTTGTGAAGTGGATAACATTTCGAAAATGCGTATAAAAATGTAACGTGACCATTTTAATTCTAACCTATCTGAGAGAATCTTGTAAAATTTTTGAAAATGCAAAAGAAAAGCAATTGTTTTTAAGTACAAACAAAAAAGTACATATCTTTGAAAAATATAGGGTAAAAAGTATTAGATTCGCCGAGAATTGAACTCAGGTCACTCTGCTCTGCACACTACTCCAAGCAAGCAACAATACATGAAAGTTATGCTAATTTCTTTATTCTTCCGGTATTTCAGCATCATAGCAAGTCATGTGACCCGATGGATTGAGTTAAGACTCCGATATAGTCTAATAGATTTACTCTAACACAGACAATTTCTATTTATGCGGATTCGATTATTATAGTTGGGGATTGTAAATCTATACCAGGTATTTACAAATATACTAACAAATATATTCAACTACTGGACTATTCTTTGCTTTTAAATTATTAACATATATTTGTACACGTTTCAGACTGTTCTGGTGGTCGCTGGGGATTCGCATGCAGATATCAATGTCTATGTAGGAATGGAGCTACTTGTAGTCCTTTCACTGGAGACTGTACGTGTACTCCTGGCTTCAAAGGTGCAAGGTAAAGCGTTAGGGAAATATTAATATTTCAATTCCTTTCCAGTTTAAGTAAACTTCAACACCACTTTAATTCACGTCAATAAAGTTGGTCAATATTAAGTTGCAATACTGGTGTATATCATATAGTACAACCATAATCTTAAACACTGGATAATCACTCATACGCAAGATTTGATCAATTCAAAACTAGCCCGCACGAAGAATAGCTAGACAAGATAAAAGCAATTTAATAACAGTTAAAATTAATGTAGAAAATGTCCAGTTACCAGTTCACCTACCAGTTCTACACCTTACGCATTTTCTACACTTCTATACATCTTGCTTCCTTCCATTTTCTGACATTCCTTCCATCTTCCTGTCCCAACATCTTCACTTCACTCCAATCCACTAAATGTCTCGTGTCAATTATATGTTTGTAAATAGTATTTCTGTCCCTCTCCAACCTAACATCATCTTTATGTTGTTTTATCCGCTCTCTTAACCTCTTCCCCGTTTCCCCCACATAGCACATTTCACAATCACTGCACTGGAATCTATAAAATACTCCATTTTTCTCCATTTATTTATTCAGATGATTTGGACAAGTTGGTCCCTTCTAGATCAAAATTATAATGTTTTCATAAGATTTAATTAAATCTTGAAGATAATAATTTTCCCAGTCTTTATACTATAAAACGACTTCACACAGGAATATAAAAAATTGCCTTTCGAATAAAGTAAATAGTTATTGATCTTTTATGTAATGTTAAACTCGTCCCATTTAGGAATTTTTTTACATGATTCAAAAGTACGTCAAGCTTCCTTTGGTAAGTATGATAACTTATTGCAAACTTAGCAAATCAAACGAAAAAAGGTTTAAACAAAGCTTAATCAAGCAGTATAGTTTACAAGACTCAAGGTTGAAATAGGCTTGACAACAACAAAAGAAAAATAAAGAACTAATGTACTTTTTAATAAATTAAAAACGTTAACCTGGGTAGAAATCGAACCGAGAGCCACTGGCACACCGATCCAATGCTGTAGTCGTTGGACCACGGGACTACTTACCCTAGTTCGGTTTCCAAGCGCTATTTATGCTTAGTTCATCAAATGGCAAAAGATGGCAGGAGTAAAAGGGTGGGTGCTGGCGGATATTACCTTACGGCAAAACAGTCCTGCCATGTGGTGAGATTTCAGTGCACTGAGACGACAGCGGAAGCTCAACGAAACGAAATTCAAATAGACTTTGAAGTTTAACAAACTTCCTCGCGTAGCTGGTTGTTCCAACAAGCTTGAATTAGGCTAGTTATAACAACCAGTAACAATGGTGTTCAAACAAGCCACTTATATTGTTCCAACAAGTTTGTTTTATCAAGTTGAACACAATATGAAGCTTGATAAACTCAAAGTAAGTGACTCAGAATATTGTCACAATTTGGCATGCTATCTGGGCTTTCAGCACCTTGCAAGAGATATTCATTAGTGTTGCTATCAGTCAGTGTTGAGCACGTTACTTTTAAAATGTAACTCGTTACAAGTTACTTTACCCACTGTCAAAATGTAACGCGTTACCAGTTACTTTACTCGCTTTCAAAAGTCACGTGTTACGTTACTTAATAAGTAACGCTTTAGTAACGCGTTACTTTTGCACCGGTTCTTGCATCTTTTGTATTGGTACTGTGGAAAGAAAACTGGTGGAAATACCAATTTTTTGACCCTGATTATATGCACACCCAACACATGCATACCTACAAAACATTAAAGCTTAGACTTTGAAAAATCTAGAAAACTTCTAAGAAATATTTCTTTCTTGACAAGGAATTGTGTTTGTTTCTTTGCAAACAACAGATGAAAAAAGTAACGCAAAAGTAACGTCGTTACTTGGGAAAAAAGTAACTCTTTACCCGTTACAGTAACTTTCAAAATATTGTAATGCGTTACAGCAACTCGTTACTGAAAAAGTAACGCGTTACTTGCGTTACTTTGTTCTCCAAGTATGGTATCAGTAAACAAAAGAGAAATAAAAAGACATTTCTTGTAAAAACTAGTATTGAGAATATGAACTGTGACAGAACGTTGAATCTTCATAATAAATTAATATTTATTTCCTATTCCAGCCGTTCTTTTTAGCAAAGCATATTTTGTGTTTACAAATTAAATATGTGTGAAATATATATTTCGTGAAGGTTTACTTTGCTCACCCATATTCCATTTCTTGAAAAAGAACTAAATGGAAAATTCGACTGCTTAGAACTTGTTTTTTCTGACAGACATCACATAACATTTACAATACATTTTTTACAACTTACCAACATTAATTTTTTACCATTTACCAATTTACTCAATCGTTACTATTCTGACAAAGAAAAACATCGAGATTATCCAGTCTTGAAATTTCGCAAAGGAACACTTCATATTTGTTCCGAATTGAACGTTTTTTGAAGAAAAAAACGACTAAATTTCTACATCACTATCTAATTCATACTGTACATGTTAAAAAAAAGTTTGTTGTTTACTATTCATTGTGTAATGGTTTTTTACAACCATAGTACGCAAGAGGGCTGTGCAGTTCAAAATGTGTACAATGTACTTACGTGCAATCAGCCTTGTCGTTTTCGCGAAAAGAACAGTTACAGGAGATTCATTGTTTCAAATCCAACTTGATACTTCTTCAGAAATCTGACTTCAATCAGCTATTAATACGTTTTTTCTTCTGTACGTCCTTTTTCTTGTTATTCTTAACGTTTCACTTTATGATGATGTATCTATTTGGTTTTGAAACGTCGAATTTGTAATAATAATATTATTATTCGTTTCAATAAGAACAACGAAAGCTAAGTCCGTTTAAGTACATTGCATATTCGTTGTCTTTTTATTTTGATTTGCTATTATTATTGTGAAAGTTTATTAATGAATTTGTTTATTTGATTGAACAGCTCATTCTAAAAAACTGTTTAAGTCTAAAATTGCTGAAAACAAGTTTTGTCCACGTAAAACAGTATACACTTTCACGACTATATTCCTTCTTATGTCTATATTTCGTATTTGCAATAGAAATACACCTACGTATTTGCTGTTCTTCCGTCAGTTTGGAACTGCTATATTATGGCAACGAAACCTGGCAGGGGAATGTGGGTTACACATAAATAACGTGTCGTCTTTGGAGATACTTTTTTTTTTGTCATTTTCGTTGTTGTATTGTACAAAAGTTAATCAGACATCATGTGATGCTGTTTGGCACTCACAGTGTTTCCAGTTACCAAGAAATTTTCTAAAATGTCCAATTTCGTGCTGATGTAATAAGTTGATTTATTGTAATCCTACTTAAGGCAAACACGACACATCAGCTTAGTTCAATATGCGCGGAGCTTAAAACGAAGAAAACATACTTTTAGAGGGATTGTGTGGCAAAATTAGGGTTTTCGTCTTCTTTTCATTTCTACCATTTAGAGATTCTTTCCCCTTTAACTTGCGACGTTAGATAAGTAGCATATTCGAATTCTTCGAAAAAATATATCGCCTAGGATAACACTTTCTGTGTAACCGAAATTCCTCTGCCACGTTTCGTTCCCCATCTATTACAGTTCTAAATTGAAAGGACAGGACTTTTCGGATATCCTGTACTAGGAACTATCTTTTTCAATAAGAAAAGATGGTCACAGAGCTTTTTTATCATTCTCAAATTTTACAAAATGAAGTTAACAAGTTCTGCGAATGAGTTCTAACCTAACGTGGGATTGTATCTGTATTCTGCCGTATCCTATTAAAATTATTCACTATCCCTTAGAGTAGGCTGCAACTACGATTTTTACCACACTGTTTTGATTTTAAAAAAAACGTCAAGGAAGTATGTATCGAAAGAGTAAATTATTACAAAGATTTACTAATGTAAAGTAAATTGATAAATGACTGACCTATGGGTCAATAGTCGGGAAGGTACCTAGAAGATAGTTGCTAAACACCTTCTAAACAAACTGGTATTTTAGTAGAGCAAACACAAATAAACAATTAATATTAACATTTATTGGTAGACGTAGCTCAGATTTATATCAAATATACAAAGATTAATTAAAATAAAACAAGGAATTACAAGGAGACGTCAACACATCTCATCGACGTCGGAATACTGGATCAAGAGTAAAACGAGGATTTACTTATATATTTGAACATATTGAAATATTGAATAACAGAGAATACAAATGAAGTAAAAGAAAGCTCCAATTACCAAAATTATACCAAATTGAATACATATACCAACGTAGTTAAATTTAGAACGAGCAACATATCTTTTGAATTTAAGATGTTTTCTGTTGTGTGTTGATCTGTCAATGATATGCACTTGGTAATCAAAGTTCGAATTGTCACTTATCACTATACGAGAGGCTCAAGCGTGTTTGAATCAAATATATAAAGTTCTGTAATTGTTCTGAGTCCAAAATGTTGAAGATAACTATTTGACGAATCTTTACGTAGAATTTGAATAACTCAAAAGTGCAGACTTCTATCGGAGCCAAGTCGAATACTCAATGATGGTGGATGAGCGAGTTCGTTTGCCTGAGAACGTCTGCGATTCAAGAGAAGTTTTAGTTAATATTTATATCAGTTCATTTTCTAATTGAAGGAAGTACTGGGAACTTTCATGTGGGATAAAATACAACTGTTTACAAAATTTAAAACCACTTTTTTTTTTTAGAAAGGCTCTTGTGTTAACATTCACATCACTAATGGATTTTTAGATCGGCGTAAAGACGAATACACGTGACAATTCTTATTTCTTGTGAACCAAGGTCGAATCATGGTTTTTGCGGAAAGACTTCCTTTCGTAGGAAAGTACACGGGAACATAAGAATAATCTCACTGTCTCGTTGCTCTGTTTTGACTTACTTAATTGTTATCTTGGAGCTGAGAATAATTTTGACGTTTAATCATGATCCATTACACTTTAGACGTCGAGAAACGAATCTTAAAGACAACTCAATTTAAACCTAAGTATCTAACAAACTAAATACACTGTCACACATAAAATTAAGAAAATAATGAAATGAATAAAATAATAAGATTGGATGAATTAAAGAGTATGGAAGAGTTTCAAGTCAATAAACTTAATAAAACGTGCATAGATGCATATTTGAACACATATATGTTAGTGCTGTATCGATCTAGTATAAATCAAAGCGAGTTTGTTTCGTTTTCATAAATATTTCTAGTTGTTTGATTCTATGGATTTCAGAACATTTCTGAGGCGGTACTTGATATATTTTATTGTTGTTGTAAAATAAATTAGGAGATTGTTACCTTACGCCAAAAGAATTTGAGTATTCTTTACAGAATTCTAGTATGAACCCATGGACGATTGGATTTCAGGATTGGATTACTTGGTTTTACAGTTCATTAAATATGGGTTTTCCAAATGAAGAATTTTAGATCTGATTGTGCTTGATTTCAATAATTAGAATTGTTAAAAAGTCTGTTCCACTATTGAATCTATTAAGACCTGATTGCTACGTGAAAAGTTGTGTACAGTAAATCAATTATTGCAAAGTTCGTTGATATTATTATCTTACGGATAAACTTGAATGTATCCTTTAGGACTGAAATGATCATTTGTATATAATATGGACAAAAATCCAAGGAACTATTACCCTAATAGTTTATTAGTAACATTCCTAGGAGAAATTGCTGATGTTAGACGTTATCTATATTGTTACTTGGCGGAAGATCCTCTCCTTGTTTCACATATTCTAGTTTTAGACAGTGTGGAAATGACAATCTTTGCACAAGCAAACGCCTTCCTTACATCAAAACAATACGAAAATTTATCTTGCACCTAGTTGCCAGTTAAAATTTCCGACTTTTTGCTTACGGTTGGCAACACTGCGTTGCACAACAACCCAAACACAAGAATACAAGAGCGTACCATATTAAACATATGTGTACAAAGTCTGGCGCCGGTACCAACGCGCAGTGTTGCCAGCTATATGCTAACAATCGGAAATGTCAACTGGCAACACTGCGGAAATGAGTCATTTCTCAGCAAGATAAACTTTCCTTTTATTATGATGTGAGGAACACTTCTACAAAGTCTCTCTGTTCCTTAAGAGAACAGTTTCTATATTCTTGTATTTATTTTAGGGAAGAAACTTATTATAATGTATTTTTGAATGAAAACTCATAAAAATCATTTGATGATAGTGATGAGTGTTCTGCCCGAAGGCAGGACCTGACCCAAAGGTCCGTGGGCAAGGTGATTCGATGGTGGTTTGTCATTATCTTGCATTGTATGTGCATGCCGTACTAAGGACGGAACCTACAGTTTAACGTAGTCTTCGCCGAACCATGATACGTACTACCACCCGAAAGTACCCTGTCTATATGCGCGAATAATCAATATATATGAGGCACTTATATGTTTCAATACTACGGCTATGGGCGTAGAATTTTAAACCTGAAAGGCAAGATGAGATTAGTATGGACTGGTCAACCCGGGACAATATATAAGAAATAGACTCTATAGTTTATATAGATATGTGGTCCGCCTCTTGCTACAGAGGACCGAGGAATGTATGTAAAGGGCAATGTAAGCAAAGGGGAACACAAGACAACAAATAAAACAAGCAAATAAGGTCCTCTTTAGCACCTTTATTTAGAGCTCCTTCCACTTCGGTAGATCAAGAATATCTGAATTTACATATAGCTTGCGCTGTTTATATAGGCATATGACATAGACGTTATAATAAAACTAGACTACCTCCCATAGAGGTTTTGCATATTTTGGTAAATTAATTTCTATCTATTTTAAAAGTCTTTGCTTATATACTTCTAATTATTTATAATGTCTCTGGTAGTTACAGGTTGTTTCAAAAGTATTTACACAGAATAATAAATTTAGGTATCTTAGAAATTTACATATGTCAAAAGCTTCGGCAGGTAATTTCATATATACGGTGTATATATATATACATTTAACATTACTAATTCTAAAGGGTGATTTATATAAACTATTAGGGGGGGGGCTCACACAAGAATGTAGGCACCTCGTAGGATGCGAGGTGACGTTACAAACACTTAAGACTTCCTTCGCGTCGCAGCCTAATTTTGTATTAATTACTTGTATATTATTGAATGCCATACTAGCCTGTGGAAGATCCTTACGAAGCAATCTACAGAACGTTTGCTATTATTATTTATTTCATTTCTTCACATTTTCTTTTATGGAACTTCTTTCACTCTAGAAGCTAGTAAGACTAGAACTCATAAATTTAAGTTTTGGGGTCCAGTTTTACCTAAAAAGCAACTGTCAATGCATGTTTCAGATGTGACCAACCTTGTTTAGAAGGAACGTACGGACCACGGTGTGCTAATGAATGTCGTTGTACAAATGGAGCTACATGTGATAAAGTGACTGGAATGTGCTATTGTACTCCAGGATGGAAGGTAAGTAGAAATTCAAACTTACAGTACATTTTAAGGCTACAGATCAACAAGTCATACCTTGTTACGTAGTCCATGGGAGAAGAAAGAGGTCTTGATCCTATTCAAGGTACGTTCCAGCTTTCATCTCGAATGCTCGAAGAAAAAAACATGCAAATGTAAGCCTTGATGGCAGATCCAGGGTTAAAAACAGGGTAAACCAATATGAGCAATAAAGCTTCAGGAAATATAGAACTTAAAACAGAAAATAATCAGATCTGCAATGACCCACATGCAATTGCAGAGATATTCAACTCTTTCTTCAACAATGTTGTAGATAAACTCCTTAATGCAAGGCCAAATGCTGCAATGTTTATAGACGAGCCCCATCCAATACCACATGTCTCAAATTCCTTCTTTCTTACACCCACAGATCCTTATGAAATAATTGCTATCGTAAAGAAATTTAAAAACCGTAGTTCTGCAGGGCCTGATGAAATACCTGAGTTTGTAATAAAGAGATGTATACATGCTATTGCTACGCCATTGTCTGATTTAATTAATGCATCATTTAATCATGGGCAATTTCCAGAAAATTTAAAGTGGTCACTAATCAGGCCACTACATAAAAAAGGGGATAAACGTAATTGTGAAAATTATCGACCCATATCACTCTCATCTAAATTTTCCAAAATTATCGAAAGTATTATGAAAAAAAGACTATTATCCCATCTGGAACAAAACAAAATTATTTCTAATTCACAACATGGATTTCTAAAAAATAGATCTACTACTACTGCTATCTTAAGTTACATACAAGAAATAGTATCTGCTATTGACAGTAAATCATATCCATTTTCAATATGTTGTGATTTAAGCAAAGCCTTCGATTGTGTTAATCATTCACTACTTTTATCGAAATTGTCTTCCTATGGGATACGCGGAACTACTAATGAATGGTTTTCATCGTATTTAAAAAATCGACATCAGTATGTTGAACTCACATACACGGATCAAAACATGCATAAACAAAAAATATCATCCAAACCCTCCCTTGTCAATTTAGGTGTTCCTCAAGGATCAGTTCTGGGTCCGTTACTTTTCCTGATATACATAAATG
Source organism: Lepisma saccharinum (assembly GCA_022664845.1). Classification (NCBI taxonomy): domain Eukaryota; kingdom Metazoa; phylum Arthropoda; class Insecta; order Zygentoma; family Lepismatidae; genus Lepisma; species Lepisma saccharinum. The sequence goes on from JAGDQP010031736.1 coordinate 20,821, forward strand.
ATCTTCCATCACATATTGACCAAGGGACTATGGTCTTGTATGCTGATGATACCAACATCCTAATTAAAGGCAGTAATGCTTCAGAACTGCAAGATAACATAAATGCTGCTTCCAATAAACTTGAAAAATGGTTCTATCATAATAATTTAATCCTAAATGCCAATAAAACTAATTGTCTTTTTTTCTTTCCTTCGTATACTGCTGTCCCAGCTTATCCCAAATTAACCATAAGTAACACCACCACAGAATGTGTCTCAAGTACTAAGTTTTTAGGGCTATATATTGACAACAAACTAAGTTGGAAAACGCATATAACAAATTTATGTCGTACACTATCAACTAATATCTTCTTAATAAGATCTCTCTCAACTGTTCTAAATAAAAAGGCATTGATATCCTTATATTATGGTACATTTTATTCGAGAGCAAAATATGGTATTCTCTTTTGGGGATCCTCAAGTGGGCTATTGACAGTTTTTAGACTACAAAAAAAAGTTATTCGAATCATTACACACACACATTTACGTGCGAGCTGCAGACAAATTTTCAAGAAATTAAATTTGCTAACAGTTCCATGTTTGTACATATACGAGGTGTTAAAGCTGATAAAAAGTAACCTTGATGGCTACACTACACACTCTGATATACATAGACACGACACAAGAATGAAAAATGATCTTAGACAAATGTCCCACAGAACAAAAATGTTCGAAAGATCACCGCATTACTTCGGTATAGCCCTATACAATAAATTGCCACAAACTTTAAAAAACATTAAGGATATCAATATATTTTGTCGTGAAGTTAGGAAAATGTTGACTAACAAAACTTACTACACAGTTGATGAGTACTTGCAAGACTAAATATTATAAGGGTAAAGAAAATAGGTGATAATGAAAGTGAATTATGTCGAAAAACTGCTACAAAACAATTTTCTAT
>JAGDQP010031737.1:0-13907 GCA_022664845.1 Lepisma saccharinum
GAATTTTAATTCTTCTTTGATTTTGTTAATAACAACTCTTCCACTTGTATTTAGAAACTTCATTGGATCTTTATATCCTCCTATGTTTTCAACTTGAATAGTTTGTAATCGTTTTTTCAACGCTTTTTCCTTTGTTTCTACTTTGATTGGTATACGTGCTGGTTTTTGTTCTTCAAATACTTCTTCTTTAAATGGAAATGTTTGGTTAAAGTTTAATCTGTTTTGCTCATCTTCATGTTGTTTAATACGGTCAATCAGTTCTGCTTTTCTTAGTTGGGAATAACCTTTAAGACCATTCCCTTTACAAAGTTTCTTCAGCTCTACAATTGTACAATTATTTAATCTGTTTTGTCCATCTTCATGTTTTTTTTATTTCCCCGGAGATTTTATAATCATTTTCATAATTTCATTTTGAACAATACTATTAACCAAACTCATATTTTCCCCCTAAGACGACTGTTAACACTTGTATACCCTGCCATTGTGTACATATGTTAGCGGGCTGTCTTAGTACACGTTTTTAATGGGAGCGACCCATCAAAGTACCTAATAATAAAAAAAATCTCATTCATTTTTATCTTCTTCACCATCCCAATTTGTTTCTTGATTTTTTACCATTTACTGTAGTTAATTTTATGGTTAATATTCCATAAAAGCTATTGTTAAAGAGTCCCTGAAACGCAGTTCTCTTACACTAATATATCTCTACACTACAACACTACTTTTGTCTATCCAACTATTTTGTGAATCATCAAATCTTAACCATTTAACAAACAATTTATTGCCTTTCTTTATTAATACTTTTTCGATCAAATACTCATCCTTATGTTTAGTTTTTAATAATTCTGGTTGATAAAATCTTCCTTTAACTTTTTCGTTGTTTAAATCTTTAATTCTGTATGTTGGTGGATTAGAAGGAATAACCTCGTTAATAACAAATACTTCTGTTGACCAGTTAGGTGTATATCCTTTCTCAAACAACTCTTTAGATTTACTTATACGAACAAATCCCCCAATTTAAATTTTGGTTTGACTTGCTTATATTCTTTCTTATATGCCTTTTCCAGTATGATTCGTTCGTTCTTTTTATTTACTTCTATAGGCTTCACACCAATTGTTCTATGCACTTTATGATTGTACTCTTTAACTAATTCTTGTAATATATTTAGCCATTTATAATTTCCTTGAGTACTAAATTTTTTCCACATTTTTCTTTAAGTGTTCTGTTGAAACGTTCTACTACAAAAGCTTTTCTACCGCTATAAGTTGAATAATGATTAATATTGTAGTTCTTCATCAACTCTTTAAAGTTTTTGTTATAAAATTCTTTTCCTTGATCAGTTTGTAAGTTATTAGGTTTTCTGATTTTTAATGCTGATTCGAAGGCTTTTGTAACATTGACTCCACTTTTATCTTTAACAGTAACAGCGAATGCATATTTCGAAAACACATCAATAATCGTTAATAGATACTTATACCCTTTATTTATTTTTGAGATTCCTTTTAACGAGCCACTATCCATTTCTACAAGATCAGATTGCCATAAATCATCTATACCTTTCGTTACAATATTTAACCTTTCGAACGTTTTTCGTGCTGGTTTATGTATTTCTTCAATAATTTCTTCTCTCATACCTGCTCCTTCTTCTAGTAAATCTTTCTCAACAAACTGACTTTTCATAATACCACATATAGTACACGTTCCTCTCTTTATTTTTCTTCCATTCTTTGTTTGTTCTATTCGAACGGTATCTTTCTTCGTATCAGTAATCTTCTTACACTTAACACAGTACATTCTCGATATTTATTATATAGGAAATTATCCATCGCTTGAACCTAATATATCATCTCTAACACTTGCATCCTCATTTTCCTCTCTTAGTTCATCTAACTGTCTTTCTACGTACATAACAACAAACAATAATTGACCTTCTTCCATAGCAGCATTTGCAGTTGGTTTAAACGTAATTATATCATCCTTGTTAAAGCTAAAAGGGAATGTTTCAATCAAAGTGTCATTTAGAGATATGTTTAGAAAGTATTTATCTGGGTTTAATTCTATGTGCATTATTTTACCACTATAGAGAAACTTATAACCATTAGAAAGATTAAATATTTTGAAAACTGGTTCTTTAACATTTTTACTTCTCAATCTGCATACCATGCTTATCGTTTCTTTTTGCATAATTAACATGTTAGCTTCTTTCTTTAACGTTTGGAAATCTTCTTGCTTAACAAGCGTATCCATAGCTTTTTCAAGTTGACCTAGTGTTACGGCATCTTGCTGATCAACACCTTCAGCTACATTAACAATCCTTTTGTTTGTAAAATTAACCCATGTTCTATAATTTGACGTAAAAACTTTATTTATTTCGAATTTAAAAGCCTCTCGACTCATAAACGTTTGATGTGCGTAATAGTTTTCTCTTTTATATCTATCGAGTTCTTCTTTCATAACAACACCATCTAAACTCTTTAATAGTTGTAGTTGTTCCTCGTTAATATTAAGGTTTGAAACGTCTTTAACATTACCAAATATATCCATATTTATTACATAGCAGAAGACAATTTTCAAATCAACTTTTATGGCTAACTTCCATAAAAGCTACTAAATCTATAAGTTTTTGTACACTTCCAATGAGTAAATAGCATCACCAAAAGAACATCCTTCACTTAGTAATCTTAAAACCTCAACACATAGATGTCCGCAAATAATAGAATTAAAATCTTGTATACGATTATCATTGTAAAACAGATTTTGAGTTCCAAGATAACGTACTAATGGTTTTGGTGGAACACCTCCGTAAGAATCAAACACATGCTTAACATTTTTATCTTTCCAATAACATATCCAATGTGTGCCGATGTTTTCGCTTTTATCTAAATTTACAACACCACACTCTCTATCTTTAGGTTTGTTAGGTAATTCATCACTCACAAATACTCCTCTAAAATGTTTTATCTTTAATTCTTTCACCAACCTCTCTATGTCGAAGTTGGTTAGCGCTTTTAGTTTTTTGACTTTCTTTCTCTTACTTTACCACCTTGCTTTTCTTCTATTGCTAAGTTATGTCTCTTTTGTTCTTCTAGTTCTTCTTTATTCTTTTTTGCATCAACTACAGTTTCGGCAATAGCTGCTGCTCCTCCTGCTAAAGATCCAACAGCTCATAATGCTGCAAGAATGGCTGGTATCGTAAAAATAAAACCACCAATATGTTCTTTTGGAGAGCTTTTAATCTTTCTCATTTGTGTAGTAGTTAAAGTTAGATTTATTCCTTTACCTTCTTTAATTTTCTTATCTTTCTCGTTAAGTTGTTTCTTTGTTAATACATGATCAATTTTCAAATTAATAAGCTCATTGTGAGGAATAGAAAACATACATGCTTTAATTGAACACATCCTATTTATTTAAGAAAAAAAAATTGTTTGTAAAATTACGGTTGTAGTTGCTCCACCAAAATCAATCGAACTATCATTCTTATCTGTTATTCTTATCTCCAATTCGTCAATCTTATCTCTTGCTAACGGAAAAAATAATGGATAAGCTGGCTCATATATAATACTGTGTTTGAACTCTGTATCTGTTTTAAATGTTGATATAAGTCCCGTTTCACTATGAGCGTATTCATCATTTTTAACATACATACCATCAGCAACGTTACAGTGAATATTTATAGAATCAAAAGGATAAAACTTTGGTAAACTACTTCCAATATGTATCTTATCCTTTTCTAATATGTCTATATATTTAAACCCAAGAATTACATCCATATTATACATGATTAAATCTTTATCTGTTTGAATTTCTACTCTGTTTAATATTCGATTTTCTGACAAAGTAATATTGATACCTTTTGATTTGAAGTACTCACCAAGACTTTTTAAACTATACTGTCCTTTTTGGTATATGTACGAGATCATCACCATACATAAAATAATAGTTATTAATGTTTGGAGTTAGATATGTTGTATAAAACCCTTCTAAACCTATACTTAAGTGTTTGTTAAAATTATCTAATTCATTATGTAGTTTTAATTTCAATAACGAGGTACTACCACTCAATTTAAACACTTTGGACATTTATTATATAACAAATGAATGATTTTGATTTGCCTAAAGATATTCCGAGAGAAAAAGTAATAACGCTAATAGAAGGCACACTCCTAAAATTAGAATACAGTTTAAAGAAGAAAAAGAAGAAATTGCGTTTTGTTAAATATGCATATCACAGCTTGATCACTTTATCAATATCATTATCTGCAACAACTGGTTTTATCAATGTGTTTATTCCTGTTACTGTTTACTCAATTATCACAACATCTTTAGCCACAGGAAGTGCAGTTATTACAGGCCTATCTTCTAAGCTTAATATTAGCAAAAAGAAAGACGAATATAAGGCTATTGTGAACTGTATTAACGTATTTAAAGAACAGTTAGAGATGATAATAACATTAAATGGAGATATGGATGAAGAATATATTAAAGAGACTGTGCATAAAATTAGGGAGCAGCTTAAAACTATAAAGATTTAAGACCTTAAAACATTTTCTCTATAATAAATGAGTAAGGTTAAGAATACTGTAAATTGGGATGTAAAAGAAATGGTTAAAGAAAAATCAACAAAGAAAAGGAATGGAGAATTGTTACCTGATGATATACGATGTGTTATTATTGGTCCTTCTGGTTGTGGTAAGACTTTTCTGTTATTTAATTTTCTACTACAACCTGGCTGGCTAAACAACAAATATTTCTATATATATTCCAAAAGCATGAATCAACCTAAATACCAACAACTACAAAAACGATTTGAAGAAGCAGAACTAAAATTTAAAGATCAAATAGCAACGTTTTTAAACAGTAAAGACACTATTGTACCTATTGATGAATGTCAAGATTACTCTATTGTTGTGTTTGATGATTATATTTTGGAAAATCAAGATAGTGTGAGAAATTACTTTACAAGAGGGAGACATAAGCATTTAGATTGTTTCTATCTTGCCCAAACATATTCAAAAGTACCGAAACAACTTATACGAGATAATGTCAATTTTTTATGTATATTTCGTCAAGATGATATGAATCTTAAGCATGCGTATAACGAGTTTGTTGGAGGAGATATGACTTATGAAAAATTCAAAGAGATATGCTCCATGTGTTGGCAAGATGATTATGGTTTTATAGTGATTGATATGACGAGGAAAATAAACAATGGTAAATATAGAAACAAGATTAAGAACTTTATAAATGTTGAACGTTAAACGTGAAGTTTTTGTACGTTTTTACGTTGAACGTGATGTTTTTGTACGTTTTTTACGTTTACTTTTTTTTTCTTTATAATAAATGGATGAGAAAGAGATTGAGACAAATATTAAGTTAAAAAAGTTTCTTATTGAGGGATTTAAAAACTGGAAGGAAGAAAGGGTAGGTGTATATGATAAGTATAAGAAGCAAGAGCAACCTGTAATTGATGCTATTCAGGCTTTAGGAAGTGAGAATAAAGAAGTAACGGAACAAAACAAAAATCTAATAACAGAACTTGTTCCTGTGGCTTATAATAGTGCACAAGTAGATTCTAACTTATTTAATACACCACCTCGTTATGATAGTTCTACAGAAGAAGATGATTCGCCTGTAACTAAAGAGATAAAACACTTGAAAAAACAAATTGAAGGAATAGAACCCTTACCTACAACTCATTTTGGTAAGATAGCAACGAAATATTACACGAATAAGAATGATAGTGTGTTTGGAATAAGAAGTGTTGAAGAACAAGATGGCAGAATTGTAAACAAAATTGGAAATCTAGAAGTTAAAGTTCAAGGTGATGATTTGATTATTGATGGAAAAATGTATAAAGGAACTGAAGGTTTATGGGAATTATTAACAAGAAAAAATCCGCAAAATTACTTACAAAATGATGAAGATGTTTATTACGACATATTGATAGCTTCCGATGCAGTTTTTCAAAACAACGATCCTAAAACAAAGAAACCAAAATCTTCGAGAAGTGAGAAGTATAACAAAATAATTAAGTTTTTATGGGAAGAACACTACTACCCAAGATTTGAAAAAGCAAAGAAATCACCTAAGTCTGGTATAGGAATTAAGCAATATACTGAACTACCGAAAGAATATGTTTGGATTGATGATGTTAGAAAGTTAGTAGATAGGTTAATTGTTATTGATGGAGAAGAAAAATCAGGTAATAGTAATTTTTACTACGAGAAAGTAGGTATTACGGACATGATCAATTCCAAACTCTCCCAATTTATTCCGAATGATCCTAAAGGTATGGGTTATTTAATAAAGATTTTGAATACTTTACCGCCAAGATTTTGGAATAATGAGAAGTATGGTAAAGGTCTAATGAATAAAATCTTAAACATAAAAGGAATACCTGAGTTACATATTCCTGGATATCAATTTTGCGGACCTTTTACGAAGCTTGATGAAAGATTAGAAAGATGTGATAAAGGTGTTAATCCATTAGACAAAGCTTGCAGAGAACATGATATATAATACAGAGATAATAAAGATACAGAATCAAGACATGTTGCAGATAAAGAATTAAAAAATCAAGCATGGAAAAGAGTATTTAGTAAAGATGCATCAATTGGAGAAATATTAGCAGCTTTTGGAGTCGGAACAGCTATGAATGCAAAAGTAAAGTTAGGTTGGGGTTTGTAGTTTTATATAATTTTTGTTGTGTACGTTTTATGGGTAAAGTCCATAAAAACTGCTTTTTAACTTTTTCTTTATAATAAATACAATGGAAAGAATAGAGAGTTATGAGTAACAGAGTTTTACACCAAACAGAAGAACATTTAATAATTTGAATGAACCAAACAAAAGATATTGAATTTGATTTTGACGTAGGAGATGGATTTATTCATCCCCACAGAGCAGATTGTTATGTGAAATTTGAAGTTGTAGGAGCTAGTGCTGGAGGAACCTTTAGTGCTACTGATACGATAAAACTAGAAGATAACTTCTTCCCCTTCTTCTTCTCTCAAATAGAAATTAGGAAGCATGGAGTTGTCATAGATAAAGTGGAGCTACCAGGAATAACTTCGACAGTAATAGGAACTTTAAAGATATCTAAACCGGAAGCATTATACTTAAAACAAGGTGGTTTCGAAACAGATAACAACTTAGGAGGAAAAAAGAACTTTAGTGTTTTATTTCCCTTAAGATTAATACCAGGTTTCTTAAGTGATTATAGAGAAATAATGTGGAAAGGAGGTTTAAGAATAACATTTACAAATGCGAGTAACGTTAATGATGTTCTGTATAAGTGGAAAGGATCACAGACAAGTGCAACATCGCCTCATGATGGAAAAATAACAATAAAGAGTATGGAGATCAGAATGCCAATAGTTATATATGAGTCCAATTACGAGAGTAAGCTGAAATTGAATATTTTGAAAGAACCTAAAATCATGTTTTCATTTCACATGTATCAGTGTGTGCAGAAGAATGTGGAAGGATCTTTCTTTGGGTTCGATGTAACCATCCAATTTAATTCGAGACAATTTGACATGGCTGATTTTGTAATTGTGGCTTTTCAAACTGGCAGAAGTAGGGATCAAACCAAAGAAGCTAGTAAATTTGATCATTGTAAGGTAAAAAACATATATGTAAAAAATGGGCGAAATGAAGTGTTCCCCAAAGAAAATAGAAATTTAGATATTGCAGAAAACGATTATTTTAAGATGTATGAGGATTACACTGCATTTAAGAGAATAACATGTGGGAATACAGAGATGTACTATAGTCCGGATGAATTTATTAACAATAGACCAATGTATGTGATTAACTGCAGTAGAAGAAAGAGTGTGTCTGTAAACGAACGAACGAATATAAAGATTGTTGTAGATTTTGTTGAAGCTGTACCTGTTAATACGATTTGTTATGCTGTTTTAATTGGACAAAAGAACTTTACATATGATCCGAAGAATGAGAAAGTAGTAGAAGAGTTTTAAGTAATGTTGTAGTGTAAATGTGTATTGGCTTTTATGAGTAATTCTCATAAAAGCTTCTTCTTACAAAAACTGATTTTAAAAAGGTTTTTTCTATGTAATAAATATGGCAAAACATATTGATTTTTTAAATAAACTTGGCAGTATTGAACAAAAACAAATTATCAGTTTGAAAGAGCTAGATTTAGATACAGAATATAAGATTGTAAAGATGGAAAGAATAAAAACTAAGTTTGGTAAGAGTATATTAGTTGAATTGGAAGACTTTAAGGTATTTCTTCCACCTAGATTTACAAAACACATGACAGATAAAATGTTCGATGAGATAGTTAAGGATGGTTTAAGTATTAAGTATACTGGCTTGAAAGATGACTATCCAACATTAGAATTTTGTAAGGAAAATGAATAAACTTTAAAATTTCTATGTAATAAATAAGAAATGGCAACACAATTAAACAAGAAAAACGATGTTAAAGTATTAAGAGCTGTTCGTTTGCAGGATTTGAAAAAGGGTAAATCATATGAAATTACAATGTGGAAATTAGTTAAAACACAAAGTACTGGAGAAAGAGTTTTAGTACACTTAGAAGGGGAGTATAAAACTTTATTGCCTCAAAGATATAATGAAGATACTGAATCAGTTTTAAAAGAGATGAAAACTAAGAAACTGTTTATGAGATATGATGGAATGAAAGAGCTTTCTAATGGTTACAAAATGCATCAGTTGTTTTTTAAGAATGAGTCTAAAAAGTAAATATGTTAAAGTTTAATTTTTATGGTTTTAAGCTATAAAGATGAAAATGATTTAAAACAAGATATTTATAAGAATAAATTCAGTTGTTAGTATGGAACCTCAAAAGAAGTTTATTCTTACTCCTTTATTCAATGTGATTGTAAAAGACGTACAAGACAATACACAAATACTCTTTGAAATTAATGGTTGTTTATTTAGTTTGAATTATGATCAGTGGACGGAGTTTAAAAAGGCATTATTTCCAATTGAGAACGAAGTTAGCAGACGTTTTCACTATCAATTTAGTACTCTGTAATTAATACGTATGTTTTAGATATTTTTATGGTTATAAGGGCCATAAAAGTAATTTTTGTAATTTTATCCTACGTTATATGCAGCCACTAATTACACCATTGAATTGTGCTCGTCGAGTAGGTTCAAAAAATATATACATTTATATGTCTAGACGTATTAGTTTTGGAGTTATTACAAATTCAACATTTCGGGAATTTTTTGTGGGATTACTTTTGAGAAAATTGAAAAAGTTTATTCTATAACAAAGTCTTAGAATTTTATGTAGAATACGATAGTATTTTTATTTTGCAAATATCTCAATTTTACAGCTTGCAGTGTTGCCACCTATGAACGTTGTTACTAAAGTTAGTGATTTTTTAATTATAGGGGTTGGCAACACTTGGAGGCAAGGTAGTAGCTACATGTAAAAAATGAAATATCAACCCTCTAACTTTAATGATAACCGAGATATGGCTATTCAAGGGTATTTTTGTATCTAAATTCATGCGCTCAATACGCTAACATCACGCGATGGTGGCTCTAGTCTGGCGGCACGTTTTGGAACTAATGCTTCTTCATCATGTGTGGCCAAAGATAAATAATCTGACGTATAACTTAAACCACTCCCTAAAATTATAAATTCACTTCAATGAAGAAGTAAAATGACAAAAAATGCAAAAATATTATTTAGACAGGGAAAACATAATTTTTCCCAGACTAACAAATACAAAAATTGATATTTAATTAATACTTCCAACTCTCACAGATTCATTACTTAGTGTATTTGTTACTATATATACACGTTCAGCTTTCACTTCTTTTGTGGTAGTAAGGGTCGGCTGCCACTAGAGTTTGGCCAGCTCTAACGTAAGACCTAGAAGAAAGAGAATGGAACGCTCTTCGACATTAGCTCATAATGTACCAGAGAAGAAGATGCGGAAGAAAGCTAGCGCTAGCAGAAAAAAGCCAAAACAAAGAGAAAAAAAAAGCTTGAGAGGCAGCCAGAATGCAAAACCAACAAACAAATCGAAGGCATAAGTCCTCTCAGGTTCCTGTGCACAGGTTTGGCTGTTTTAAAGTCTGATTTTTTGATATTAATGTGTTTGTATTTTTGACCATAACTCCGTTGTCTATTGATCGATTTTCAAAATTCAAAAACTATTGGAAAGAGTAAAAATCAGGCTTTCAAATACAATTGTTCCTTATGGCTAAATGCTATAAAGTTGTGTGTGATTGTGTTCTTTATGTAATGTTATGTTGTGCCATTGTAATTACGAGGATGTAATTTAATTTTGAGATATGTATATGGGGTGTTGAGTGTAGTTTTTAGATTTTAAGTTCTTTATGATTAAATTGGTATAGTTCTCTTTGATTGTGTTCTTTATGTAATTTTATTTTGCGCTAGGGTAATTTAATTTTGAGATTTGTATGTGGGGTGTTGAGTGTAGTTTTTAGATTTTAAGTTCTTTATGGTTAAGTGCTATAAAGTTCTCTTTACCAAGTTATTCTAAACAGCGGAATTTATATATGAAATGGGTTTGGGGTGAAATTGGTATAAAGTGCTATCTTTTTTCCTTTGAATATTTTTTTGGGGGGAGGGGAATTTAGAAAAGTTATTCTAAACAGTGGAATTTATATATGAAATGGGGTTGGGGTGAAATTGGTATAAAGTGCTATCTTTTTTCCTTTGAATACTTCCTTTTGGGGGAGGGGAATTTAAAAAAGTTATTCTAAACAGCGGAATTTATATATAAAATGGGGTCAGGAGTGAAATTGCGCTAGAATCCCCATTACCCCCCTACTAAGCTCTGTTCCTAATGCTTGTTAATTCAAACAGTGAATGAACCAAAGCCAATTTAACTGTAACATTTTAACAAACTCGATTTAAAGAACACGTACTCACTGGTACAACTAGAATCGGAAGGAAATGAATGAACTGTACCCGAATTGCGATAAAAGTACTGCAGCTAATTACCGTTGAGAGTATCAACTTAGGATCCCAAATGAATTTTCAGTGGTTCAATTAAAATGAAACTTCTAGTCTTAATGTTAGTTAATTATTACATGATCAAACTAGATTAGCGCAATACGATGTCGCTTGCGCTCGAAATCAATCAGTTTCCCAATACTACATTGAATAACGTTAGTAATATAAATGCATTGTACAACAATATTCATTTTGTTGTAGGGCACTGTTATGTGCAAAATAGTTAATAACCCTGCAACGATTTTTTCAATTTGTCTACAGCTTACAAGGATTATATGAAATTATCGAATTTCTGGGGGAACGTAAGTAAAAAAGCAATCTTAATGCTGTAGTTTGTTATTTGTGCTTTTAAGCCAATAAAGTAAAAAATAGGTTTTGTTTGCCAAATGCAATGCATTTTTAGTAGAATAGAAACCTTGTACAACATAGTTCACGAAATATCTTTGCAAATAACTCGAATTATATGGCTACTAGTTGAGCATGGTAGTTTGGGAATGTTTTGGCTACTAGATTAGAACGCAAAGATACTAATACAAGAATATCAGGTTATTATAAAAAACATAAGCTCTGTTCGTAATGTTTGTCATTTAAAACAGTGAATGATCCAAAGCCTATTTAACTGTAACATTTTAACAAACTCGATTTAACGAACATGTACTCACTGGTACAACTAGAATCGGAAGGAAATGAATGAACTGTACCCGAATTGCGATAAAAGTACTGCATTGAATTAACGTTGAGAGTATCAACTTTGGATCACAAATGAATTTTCAGTGGATTTATTAAAATGAAACTTCTAGTCTTTATGGTAGTTAATTATTACATGATCAAACATGATTAGCGCAATACGATGTCGTCTTGCGCTCGCAATCAATCAGTTTCCCAATACTACATTGAATAACGTTAGTAATATAAATGCATTGTACAACAATATTCATTTTGTTGTAGGGCACTGTTATGTGCAAAATAGTTAATAACCCAGCAACGATTCTTTCAATTTGACTACAACTTAGAAGGATTATATGAAATTACCGAATTTCTGGGCGAACGTAAGTAAAAAAGCAATCTTAATGCTGTAGTTTGTTATTTGTGCTTTTAAGCCAATAAAGTAAAAATTAGGTTTTGTTTGCCAAATGCAATGCATTTTTAGTAGAATAGAACCCTTGTACAACATAGTTCACGAAATATCTTTGCAAATAACTCGAATGATATTGCTACTAGTTGAGCATGGTAGTTTGGGAATGTTTTGGCTACTAGATTAGAACGCAAAGATACTAATACAAGAATATCAGGTTATTATAGAAAACATAAGCTCTGTTCGTAATGTTTGTCATGTAAAACAGTGAATGATGCCAAAGCCAATTTAACTGTAACATTTTAACAAACACGATTTAACGAACATGTACTCACTGGTACAACTAGAATCGTAAGGAAATGAATGAACTGTACCCGATTTGCGATAAAAGTACTGCTGCTAGTTACCGTTGAGAGTATCAACATTGGATCAGAAATGAATTTTCAGTGGTTCTATTAAAATAAAACTTCTAGTCTTTATGTTAGTTAATTATTACATGATCAAACATGATTAGCGCAAACGATGATGTTTTGAGATCGAAATCAATCAGTTTCCCAATACTACACTGAATAACGTTAGTAAAATAAATGCATTGTACAACAATATTCATTTTGTTGTAGGGCATTGTTATGTGCAAAATTGTTAATCAGCCAGCAACGATTTTTTCAATTTGTCTACAGCTTACAAGGATTATATGAAATTACCGAATTTCTAAGGGAACGTAAGTAAAAAAAGCAATCTTAATGCTGTAGTTTGTTATTTGTGCTTTTTAGACAATAAAGTAAAAATTAAGTTTTGTTTGCCAAATGCAATGCATTTTTAGTAGAATAGAACTCTTGTACAACATAACTCATGAAATATCTTTGCAAATGACTCGAATGATATGGCTACTAGTTGAGCATGGTAGTTTGGCAATGTTTTGGCTACCAGATTAGAACGCAAAGATACTATTACAAAAATATCAGGTTATTATAAAGAACATAAGCTCTGTTCGTAATGTTTGTCATTTAAAACAGTGAATGATGCCAAAGCCAATTTAACTGTAACATTTTAACAAACACGATTTAACAAACATGTACTCACTGGTATAATAGAATCGGAAGGAAATGAATGAACTGTACTCGATTTGCGATAAAAGTACTGCAGCTAATTACCGTTGAGGGTATCAACTTTGGATCACAAATGAATTTTCAGTGGTTCTATTAAAGCGAAACTTCAAAGTCTTTATGGTAATTAATTATTACATGATCAAACAAGATTAGCGCAATACGATGTCGTCTTGCGCTCGCAATCAATCAGTTTCTCAATACTACATTGAATAACGTTAGTAATATAAATGCATTGTTCAACAATATTCATTTTGTTGTAGGGCACTGTTATGTGCAAAATAGTTAATCACCCAGCAACGATTCTTTCAATTTGTCTACAACTTACAAGGATTATATGAAATTACCGAATTTCTGGGGGAACGTAAGTAAAAATGCAATCTTAATGATGTAGTTTGTTATTTGTGCTTTTAAGCCAATAAAGTAAAAATCAGGTTTTGTTTGCCAAATGCAATGCATTTTTAGTAGAATAGAACCCTTGTACAACATAGTTCACGAAATATCTTTGCAAATGACTCGAATGATATGCCTACTAGTTGAGCATGGTAGTTTTGCAATGTTTTGGCTACTAGATTAGAACGCAAATATACTAATCCAAGAATATCAGGTTATTATAAAAAACATAAGCTCTATTCGTAATGATTGTCATTTAAAACAGTGAATGATCCAAAGCCAATTTAACAGTAAAATTTTAACAAACATGTACTCACTGGTACAACTAGAATCGGAAGG
>JAGDQP010031738.1:0-21758 GCA_022664845.1 Lepisma saccharinum
TTTTTCCTTTACAGTCCCCTTCAAACAGAGACTTTATTAAAACAAACTGTCTAATATATAATATATCCTGAAAAAGATATTCGTTAGATAATACTAGTTTTGTTCTTATAAAAGGTTTTCCTTCATTGGAGATACGTGTTTCACTCTAAGACTTAAAATTCTTGTAGCGATCTATTTTTCTCCCATGTAACTAAGTCACATAACTATAATTTCAGCCATTTTTTTCAAGTAAGATTGATTCACAATCTGGAAACTAATACGTGCTTTCTTAAATGAATGATTTAGGTGTAGTTGTATAACATCGTGTGTCTATTTGCTTGTAAGGTCGTCTTCATCCATAATATAACTTCGCCCAGTCATCCTTTCGAATTTATCAGTTGACATGGGACGTTAAGTCACTAAAGAAAACTTATTTTAGACCCCTAAAGAAATAAAAAAAAAAAATTACGAAAACAGAAAAGAAAAATGTACTAGAACTTCTGGAACTGATTATAATATATTTCCAAAAAATTTTCGACCACCCAATCATTGGAATTGCAATAAATTACTAATATCTATTCTGGGTTGACACTTTGGAACCTCTGGCATTTGCTGGACAAAATTATTATGTAAGTCACATAAGATCCCATTAACTAAAAATGGAAAATAATTAATAACAGGGCGCCATAAGCAAATCCACCAAGTGTGTGCTCAACCATATCTACAGCGGCCTCAAACATTTTAAGTGCACTAAAAGCAGTTGTTGCATATGTATTTTTATTAACTCTTTGTAAAACACAACAAGTCGGATACGTACGTAGGTAAGAAGGTGAAAGAAGAAGAAAGGAAAGCGCGGAATGATATTCGACATGTTCTAAAAAATACATATTCAAATAATAAAAATGGGTCTGGACAGAATATTTATCTGATATACACCGAATACATTGAAAGGCGGATTACCCAAGTAAACTTATGTATTATAATCTACATCTGAATTGTAGCTTTAACAAATGGAGTGAACTGTTAGTCACCCATGCTTTTTTCTTCTTCTTTTTTTAGAAGGGAAAAATGTTTTGAACAGAATATCCGAGTAGAATGTATAAATCTTTTCCTCCTTTACCTTAGTTAGTAAGGATTACCTTCAGAAATTTGAAGTATATAGTAGTTGTCAATAGTCACTCTCCCTGGCAAGGCAAATAAAGTAGTTTTTTTTGTCCTCCCTACACGTCCTGATACGTAAGGATTTTTGTAGGATGTTAGGTGACGTCTCGTGTCCTCCCCGTCTCAAGATAGGTACCCACCCTCCCCATTCCATTTTTTAAAGATAATATCTAAAAAAATCAAGCCTCCTGCGTAGCCTAGTCGGTAGCGCGCTCGACTTTTGTGCGAACGGTCCCAGGTTCGATTCCCGGTGGGGGCTCCAAATTTTGCCGTTGATCCCAGCATCGTGAGGACAATTGGGGAGTTACTTACATAAAAGAAGTAGCGGACTGTGGTCATGAAAGTCAAGACACACGGCTGCAAAGAGGCGTTACGCTGACCACGTAACCCATCTAGTAACTTGAACGTAACACAGCCGTCCGACAGGCCAAGGTTCATAGGGGCTGTCGCACCACCCAGTTAAGTTAATATCTAAAAATCAACACCAAATTCTACTTACATGAAAATGAACTCTTCTTATTTGATCTGCACCAAGGAATAGTGATTCCAGTGACGGACAGCAATTGGCTACAACCTTCAATTTCACATGGGAAGGACCACGATAAAACACCTACAATAAATAAATAAAAACACTTGAGCACTAACCATCAAACTAAATGTTCTACCAGTGCACTTTTTTCCAGCTGCATGACAGTGGATGAAAATATAAACAACTCAACTACCAAATCTCAGACCTTGGTTCAGAAGCTCAAGGGGAGAGAAAGTGGTCGTTTTAGCACCACTTAAAATAATTTTAATTTCACTTTATTTGTAACGCATGCTCGTGCCTACACAAAAGCAAAGGGAAACGGACTTCAGACTGGATTCCGAGATCTTGACTTATCCGGCTGGTTTTAATCTAGTAAGGCTACAGTTTTGGTGTTTATTTAAGCATCTATGATGTGTCTCGGCGACTCCATAAGCAGAGTACAGATAGGTAATAATATGTCAGATAGTTTCAAGATTCGCAACGGGTTGAAACAAGGCGATGCCTTATTACCAATGCTGTTTAACTCTGCATTAGAATACGCGATTTTAAAAGGGACTATCATTGCATGGCCTGAATCAACTGTTCGTGTATGCGGACGATGCAGATTTAATAGGGGACGATATAGATGCATTACAAAGCAACACCGATGTCTTAGTAGAAGCGTGCGATGAGATAGGTCAACAGGTAAACATAGAGAAAACAAAATACATGATACCAAACCGAAACACAGGGAACGAAGGAAATAAAAACATAATTATTAGGGATGAGGTCATAGAGAAAGCAAAAAAAAAAAATAATAATTAAATACTTGGGAGCATACATAACAAACAAAAATGAGGTCACGGAAGAAATAAAAAATCACTTAGTTTCGGGCAAAGCATGTTTCTATCCAGTCCAAAAGCTGCTAACATCGCGATTAATATCAAGAAAATTGAAATTGAAGATTATATTTTATCCTGGTTGGAAGTCCGGATGGAAGGATGCCATTGGGAAGACCGAGACGTCGTTGGGAGGACAATATTAGAAGAGATCTTCGGGAAGTAGGTGTTCGTGGAAAACTGACTTTATGTTGCCCACGATAGAATCCAATGGCGAACGTTCGTTACTGGCCATAGAGTTAGTTAATTAGCTTTAAGAATCTATGACTCAGGCCGGGAAGTTGAAGGTACCATTCCGGTATCTGCCTAGAGTGACTGAGGAAACCCTTGGAAAAAACTCAGGATGGTCAGCCGCTGGTATCGAACCCAGAACCTACCGAATGCTAAGTCAACACTAACAACTGAGTTCAGTTTTGGTACATTTGCACCGAGTCTCAAACGGACGCAACCGCCTACACGAAAAGCATGTGAAGAAGAAAAATGACTTCAGAATGAGGTTTCAGCCATCTTTCCATTTACACATTCGTTTGCAATTTCGTGATAGTACAGCCTTTGTTCATGCTACTTTTGCATTATATGCATTCAGTATGATGAAACGACCGACTTTCACTTACTTGGCCGTTTTTAATCGGATGACACCTCAATCTTTCTGCATGGCAATATTCAATTATACTGTTCTGTGAAACTGGATACATTTCACTAGAATTTTCAGGACCCATACTAATGTGCACTTCTGGACAGATAACCCAGACACTTGTTCTACGTCCAAATCGCAATCTTTCGTTTACCCTCAGTAAGTCACGAAATACTCGCAAAATTTAGACATTTTGCTTCCATCCATGAATTCTGAGCATTACATACGAAATTATATAATTTTTATTGATTCACTCACGAAAATAATGCCTAAACAATCGGAAAAATATGACTCGTCTTCAGAAACCTATCATCGGATCGCCATAGCAAACAGAGCGTTACAATCTATTCCCCTTATCCTCCATTGATGGTAGCATTTTTGCGAACATGGTTTGCCATCTAGCGGGAAAATACGAACTACATTATCACAAGGCCATTCCATGTGTACGTTTAGACGACATTCGCGATGAAAAGCTTTGTGAAAACAAGTTGAACACGCCATCGTAAATCTCGCTATCGGAAAGAGCAAAGCAAAGTTTCAAATGCAGCCTCTGAGAGATTATTTCAAAGTTTTTCTGAGTGCTGCCCAACAAAAGAACAAATCTGACCATGACAAATTTGGAACTGTGTTCATCACATACCTACGAAAATTGAGGTGAATGATTAAGAAAGAAATTCCTTCATAGTTGTACATGTGTTTATTAAAATTTTGATACCTGTTTTTGTAAATGTGTAAGAAGTATGTGAAAGACATACACTTATTTTTAAAGGTTTTAGCAGCATGTATTAGTGCAAGGTGTAAGTTTTCTCTTAAGTTTTAAATCGTTATTCAATACATTTACCGCTATTTTAGCTATTTAAGAAATGTACCCTTGTACTCACGATTTTTTTAAAACATTTTACTCAGGAAATCTAAACTCCTTTATTCCCCAAATTCTACTGTCTCCAGATATAAGTAATGCATAGTGTAGATAATTGACTACAAGTTAAAAAAAAAAAGAAGTCATTAATGGAATTAATATAAGCAAAGTTCCAGAACAATGTGTTTGCCCATATTGCCGAGTGAATAACATCGCGGCAGCAAAAGAAATACATGTAATAATGCAGAGGGAAGAGTTGAGATTTAAATATACACAGAATATATAGTTAATCAACTTATAATACACTATTGCAGGGAAATCAGATATGAAAAAAAAAATGACATTCAAACATCCGGGTGATAGCTGATGATCCAACATATTATATACACTGTGATCACAGTAGTTTTGAACACCGGCTATTTTGAAGTATTGATTTACAGCACCACTCCGTGTCTGTCTAATGTATTCTTATCGTTGAACGAAATTTCAATGCTGCTTCTACAAATTCAAGCCTAGAGAGTTCTAACTTTCAAGGAAGAAAGTTCATAACCAATTCAAAAGTTCGATCAACGCCGATTTTTAATTTTCTTTCTTGATCATTTTTGAAAGACCTTCATTGTTACAGCACTTTAGATTCACAACAACAATCAAGCGATTTCAACAATGAAGAAAAACGACAATAAAAAAATCGGCATTGATCGAATTCTTAAATTGATTATGACCTTTCTTCCCTGAAAGTTACGACTCTCTAGGTTTGAATTTGTAGGAGCAGCATTGAAATTTCGTGCAACGATAAAAATACATTAGATATATAAGGAGGTAGTGCTACCATCTTTTGTTGGAGATTCTTGCTTTACATTAACCTTAACTCTGTAAACCACAAACAACAGGCCAATATTTCTACCATTGTAAAGTAAATAAAAAATCCTACACCCTATATACTACACAAGACAAGTCTGAAATATGTTGATTATGTGCAAATCATTCATTATAAAAAGAGCAAACTTTACTGTGGGAACACGGCGAACCTCTGTAAGAGAATAGCATATGATTAGATTTCAGGTTCTTCGTTTCCCCCACAATGAAGTGTTTAGAGATATAGTCACTGAAATACAAAGGTTTCAGTTTAGCAAAATTGTACATTTCGCCCTTTTTGCATACCTATGACGGTATGCACTCGTGTACTAGATCAAAATCTACATGAATTATTTCCAAGGCACATTCCGCAGTGCGCTCACCGAAATAAAATAATAATAATAATAACAGTAAAATACCCTGCACGAATAACCCGTAAACCGGGTAATCCGCACACGAATAATCCAGTTTGCTGTATATCCATTTTCTGATGATGACATTCAGATCATCGCTTTCTCTTCTATAACTCACGAACTACCAACAAGTTTTAACTTGCATTCTTTTTGGAAAAAGTCCTCACTAGCGGATTATTATTTTGGCCTTTTTAAGTTAAAACACGCAATCTCAGTACTTAATTCTCATAGTATCTAACGAAAATACGGTTAACGTTTCGTCGAAACAGACGTTTCACTGTCAGAGCGATAGTTTAGGAAAACCTCACCCTAAGAAATGAAATGCCAAACTTTGGGAGAGGAACTGCTTACTCCTTTGTTAAGGAAAAAAACAAACAAATGTGATATCAAGGTAGCATGTGGTATGAAATAGGAACTATGCTTGGCTCACACATGTAAACATTTATCAACTACTCATTTTACACCAAAATGTAGATAGATCTATCAGAATTGAAAATAACTTCATGGTAATGGACCAATAGTCACTAATTTACACATTATTACGTTGATGGTTATGGTCCTTCGCTATCAGATTCAGAGTTGCTAAATACTTGGTATGGAAAAGTTTCCACTTCGGATCCAGTGGCTCCGAAGTTCACACCATAGTTTTGATTACTGCGTGCAGTATAACGTAATTAGTTCTTATGGGAAGAAAATTCTTCATAAATCATCCAAATTAAAAGCTCCGTGAATTTCAACGAATTAAATCATTCCTTCGAAACAAGAAAATTCAGTATTATCTTTAAAATGTAAAGGCCCTAGTTTCTTACAAATATCTACATGTAACGCTGTCTGCTCTTAAATTTCACAGAATCTGGTGAAATGGTTAAATACGAAAAACGGGGCGTCCCGTACGCTGCAAAAATAGAACAGCATTTCTTACCCCCAAATACGGGATACCTGACAATCCTTGAATGGATACTCACATTGAAAGAATTGGTAATGAAAGTGTTTACGTAAAAAAATATAAATAAATAACTTTCTAGAAAAATAAATATTTTTCTATTACCGGTGTTTTTTATTAAAGTATTTAGAAAGTTGAACACCGTAAATTTTAGGAACTTTATAAAATAAATAAATAAATTAAAAAAAAAACAGATGGGACCTGGGCTCCGTTCCGTTGAGATTTTAGGCTCAAAGGCTCGATTTTACGTTCGAAGTTCTGTTATCTGAAGCATATGTAGAGAATGAGGAATATACTAGGTTCGAAATGGGCGTTGGTAACTCTGAGCTCCATAATGCATTTGAATTTATTTAACGCCTCTCTGCATCCTTCGCTCAGGCCGGGATGGGTTAGGTATCGGCCAGGGCCTTACTTAAGGCACCATCCCGGCATTTGCCTGTTGAAACTGGAGGGAAACTCTGGAAAAGCTCAATCAGGTTGGTCGGCTGCGGGGTTCAAACCCGAGTACCTACCCATTGCCGATCCGAAGTCCGCGACGTTACCGCCTGGATCACGATAGCTAGGTCTGAATCGATAATGAAGGACTGGAACGTAATAAAGAAGGACTAACACAGAAGTTTTTAAATTCAAGCGCATCACACAGCACAAATCTATATTTTTGTGAAAAATAAGTTATCTAAAAAATGTTTAAATACATGTGAGCCAAGCACAGTGCCTAATTCAACGCCACAGGATACCTTGATACCCTCATCTTTAATTTTTCTTAACATAGAGGACATTAGTTTGCCTCTGAACGCTTGGCCTTTCACTTCTTAGCGTGAGATTTTTCTGGACTTTATTAAGATAAGCCATACCCACCTGTTTATCTTAGAACTTAACAAAAACTTACTCTTTTTAGTTTGGTGTGTGTTTTGTTTTTCACTCCATAAAGTCTTTTAAGTCCAGCTGCCGTGAAGACAAAGTTTCCCAACGAGGTCAGATTGGGTATAAACTTCAGTACAAAAGCTGCTCCCTGAGCATGGACACTGGAACTCCCCAACATCAAAACTTCTAATGTCTGACACAACGGGTACAGATCCTCCTTCTTTAACGATACTTTGTAATACGGCTTCCCTGTAGAAGGTGCTGGCAATGTTTTGCTGGGATTCGGCACACACAGATGCAAAATGTCGAAATCGTTTACTTCTGAGCCTGTAATGTCAAGAACTCGAAGACATGGACAGTTTCGTCCAATCGCGGTTAAAGTTTCAAATCCTTGTAAAGCATCTTTGAGAACAAGTTCAGTTAACTGATGACAATTCTCAGCAAGTGTTGTGAAAAAATGTTGAAAGAGCACTGCCCCACTACCACCAAACATGTTCTGGATTATAGTAAATTTCTCTAAACCGATGCACTTTTTTAACACCATCGACCACAGTTTTGCCTCCATTCGAAGTCTTGACTCACCAAATTCTAACGATCGTATTTCATCGTTCAGAATAATATCCAACAAACCAAGAAATATATCTACAGGATTTGGAACTATGTCTCCATTTGATTTGAGGTACGATGCACAATTCTTTAACAGTCTGTTTGCTAGTTTCTGCCTCACAAGCTCGCTTAGAACACCCGGTAGGACATCCATCGTGGAGTTTAACTCTTGAATCAACTGGCTGGCTACGATTCCTCTTCGTCTCATTAAGAGGGAACCCTCTTGGTGCTTCTGTATGTAGTAACATAACTGTAATTCCCTTTCCAAATACTGTAACACTTCATTTAAGCACAGATCTTCGAGCGATAAAGGACTATATGTTCTGCGTGGTGGCATTATTCCAGTTCTGAAATAAACAGAGATAAATCTTAGTAATTAATATATGAACATTCCAGATACAGCTAGGAAGTCTATCAGTTATCACTTAGTAAGTCACTAAACTTTTCGGTTTATGGTCTTACCTTCATTTATATCTTGACCGGCTTCGCGAAGTCTGAAACGTTAACAAACGAACACACAAAACGGCACTGAAGACCAGGAGATTCCTCACGTTAAGTTATTGTAAGTAAAAAATCTTAACAGTGCGTATAAAAAAAAAAAAAAAGTAAAAAGTATATAAAAACAACAATATTAACAGTTGTGGAATTAAGCTCAAAGAAGGTCGTAAAATAGAATCTATATGTCGTCGCTTAAGAAACAACACCACCTAAGCCACATGTTGCGAAACTGCTGATTTTTTTTTTTGATTTTTTTGTTTCTCCATGCATTTAACACGTTCTCACGACGTATTTCGACAAAAAGCCAACAGAATGCGCTGCTATCACCTGTTTTCTAACACCGGCTATCTCCTCTACTAAAACAACACCGCCTATATCCTTCAGTTTTTGTGTCTACTTAAAACTTGTGAAACGTGTGCTCTTTGACACATAGGCGGTGTTTCTTAAGCGACGATATATAAAGATGAATGTGAGTACGCTTGTGTCCACAAAACTCAAGAACCACAAAACCGATTTTAATGATTTTTTTGTATGAGGTTGGTCTTTGGTCCTCACAAAGGTTTTTATATTAATATTTTAAAGGTCCAATGAGGAGTCGAGATAACCTACCATACAAAAGTCCATTGTTTTTCTATTAAATAAATAAATTGTTGATTTATTCATTACTAATTTTAAATTTCTCTTATTGCAAACCAGAAATCATTAACAAAAAGGCAGTCCTATTATCCTAATGGCTATACAATCTTCATATCACCAATAATAATTACAATTGAAATTAGAATGCCAGCTAAGAAATCTCGTTTTGAAAGGAAAAGGCACAACACGGAACACTGTAAAGACACTATTATCAGGGAAAATAAACTTAGGAAACACAAGGATAAGTACATATTTTTCGTACAAAATAACAGAGAAAGAATCACATCTATTTAAACTAATTTTACCAGCGACAGGTTATAGAGGTTCTCCTTAGTTGTTAGTGTTGCCAAAAAATTACAAAAATTAAATTGCTCACAAATTTTTACAATACCATTGGATGTATTTGTAACAAATCTGACATTAAGGTACTGTGATAAGATATATTCAGTGCGCTGTAGGCACCACTGTTAGGGTAGTCATTTGTCCTGCTTTTGATGATGATGTCCTGCGTCCGACTTAACAGTCGAGCAGGACGTTGATTTGTCTCGCTTTTATTTGTGTCATATTAAAATATTTAACTTCCCATCATTCTCATGGTTTCCAACTCAGACATTTTCCAAATTTCTACATATTTAGTAAATTTTCAGCCGCTAGATGATTTCCTAAAAATCTGGATCTGGCGAGAAAACTCCTAAATTTGCTTTATGTTTCAAAGTCCGAAATCCAACTTTGTTTTCACTTACAAGGAGAGTGGAACGAGCAGTGACATTTTGAAAGCCTTCTTGCAGAACAAATGTCTAGGAAAAGGGGCTCGAGGTGGGAAATATAGAAGAAAGGTAAAGAGTTTAATATATGGTTATATTCTATAGAATTTAAGTAGAAACGTTTAGTAAGTGAATGATGGTGTACTCATTACTCTGATGGTTGATATTAATTGCACTTCTAATTACTTTTTTAATATTTTATACGTATTTGTTACCTCAACCTATTTATCATTTAACATTCACAACGAAAGATATGGTTAATCAAAAGAAAAACAGAGTGACACATCATCTTGCATTTCAATTTTATTTACATTGTCTCAGTGTACGGCTTTTTACCCAGTCTCTAATGGCCACCCCAACCACAGTTGCTAGTGTTGCCATACAATACATTTGGGATTCAGATACTAAACAGTGTTGCCAACTCATTTAAAAAAAACATTCCTAACTGCTAATGTTGCCAACATTTTATTCACACCGCACCAACGGTTGGGCAGACAGTTAGTATGTAATAAATTACATTTTTTCTTTTTGCCCTCGAATGACTAAAACTGTACATTAATACTTTACTCACGTGTAGCTTAGTCCTGAGTTACGATGATAGATATACGTAAGTTACAGAATAATTAATTTGTGTCAAATCCATTAAGCGGTATCATGGAAGCTGTTGCTTTTGTTTGTATTATTTTGGATTTTTCGAATGGTAATGTGATCGTGTACTCAATGACCAAAAACACCTCGTGCCCTGCTGTGAAGCGAAAGCGATTACGAACTTGTTAAGACAATCATCACAAAGGTCAAAATATTGAAACTTTGTGTGTGATTCATTACAACGCTTTCCTTGCCACGTTTGAAGATCAGAATGAATTTGATGTGACCCATTTAAAGAACACAAACGGAACGTTCGAATAAGTCTGAAACCAATCTCTCTGACGCTTGACAATCTATATAATAATATATAATAAGGTGAAATTTGACGAAGATCACATACACAATTACACACTTTAACACTATAAGGTCACTTAAAATTTTCGGTCTCAGCCATCCTCAGCGGTAGAGGAGAAAAAGTTCACTTAACACGCGTGCACAATTGGAGGAGATAGAAACACAAAATGGCAGACGTCCACATCAAAAACAATTGACGTGTGCAAGTACAGATGGAAAATGGGTTTTGGGAATGGTGTTTTGCATTGAAAATTAAGGTGGGTACAATAAAAACTACGACTCAGTAAAGTCGGAAAGTGGGCATCCCGAAAAAGTGGGATTTAGGACAGAAAACGGAGTCAGAGAAAGTGGGATATAGTCTAGGACGCAATGAAAAGGGAGTAGGTTGCCGAGTTAATCACAAAAAGTGGGAGTCAGCACAGAAATGCTAAAAAAAGTGAATGGGCAGAGGTGGAGGAAAAGTGTGGGTGTAGACGTGGAGAGAAGAAAAAAAAAATACTGTAGGTTTAGGTTTGGTTTGGTTCTCAAGCTCTGAATGAAAGCTCCCACCCAGACGCGGCAATTGCGTGTGTATAGACACGGCGAATCGGACCTGTTGGCGACGGAAAAGTAGCGGTGATTACTGACTCGGAGATTCAAAGAACATCCTGTTTTCCCCCACATAGAATGCCGGGTAGTGTGCAGGTTAGGATATATTTATATATATATATATATATATGATGTTTGAGGTTTGACAGGTCCCTCTGGGATGTAGAGTGAAGTTGACATTGGCTGTGCTGATAAGAGATAAATGGAACCGAAATAAGGATGAGACAGGTTTTACATCTAGCGCTGTTACATTTGTGGGCGGGAACAGAAGGCAAATGGGACGAAGGGTTAGTGTGAACCAAGATGTTTCTAAGATTGGGTGGATGCTGAAAACCTAATCTCGGATTGGTGCGAAAGACAGATCTGGTAGCGGGGTCAGACTGGAGTATATGGAAGTGAGAATGCAGAATTTGTTTGATCTTGGTAAGTATAGGACGACATTGTGTGATTAAGGCCGGAGGATTCGGGTTGGTGTTGGGAGTATGAATAGGTTGTGTGTGTGTGGCTGTACGTCAAAAAACCGGGCATTTCAAGAAAACAGCCCACCAGGGCCCATGTGGGGGTTTTGGAAATAAAATGTGAATGCATGTAAATATAAAACTGTGTACAGACCTCAGTAGCTCAGTTGGTAAAGGTGTGCACTAGTGTGGAATCAGGATGCTTGGACTTTAGTAAAGGGGGCTGTTTTGTACGGGGGGTGACCTCATTTCAAAGTACGTGCACTAGATTCAAGCCACGGAGTAGTTCGGGACCCAAGCTAATTATAGGTCCTGGCATTCCGCCATTCACTGGTGAGCCTGAGGAAAATGAGGGAGAACCTTATTCGGGATGGTCTCACTGATCCGCCTGAGCAGGGTCTGATCTTTTTAAAAATTTCTTTGAAGACTCTTTTAAAGGCAACTTTGGTTCAGACCGAATGAATGATGGGAGAAATGGTGGAATGAGGAAAGTGGAAAAAAAACGGGACAAACCCGAGAATACCCATGCACATGGTATTTGTTCGCCGCAAATCCCACATGGCACAAGCCGGGAACGAACCAAGGATCCCACACTCCACTGAGTACTATGCCGCATTAGTTCGTGGTGTTAGAAATATGAGGGCTAAAGTTAATTCTCCCACGCTTTCGACAGCCTGTAGCTCAGAAATGTGGCTGAATTTCCTCTCAGTTAACTGGGATTTTAGACTTTTTCTTTATTTTTAACTAACTAAACCATCTTCACTACCACAGTATACATGATTTTTTTTTTTGGGGGGGGGGGGGGGAAGACTGGCATATTGATGCAAAGTTGACTTACCACAAGTTTACTCGTGGAGGAGCACTCATGTCGTCACTTAGTATTATGAATGACACGAAATCGTGCAGAAATAATGTCAAGACAGGTTAAATAAAATCAGACCAGATTTTACCATTATGTGCTATGCACATGACGTTTAACACTCACTTCGGATAAGCTTTAATTATCGCAGATATTTCCATCAACACCTAGCGACAATCAGCAACCCAAAAAGTGTTACGAAAAGCTATGTATTATCACTTCGTATTTCGTTAAATATGGACTCGGGTTGATCAACACACAATAACCATAGTAGCATGCAGGGCAATACTTATGGCGACACTTCGTATTATGAATGATATGCATTTTGCCACAAAAACACGGACAATATGTCGAGCGAACAAAAAGGGGTTAGTTAAAGTCAGGTTGATTTTTTTTTCTGTACAGGGCATTCAAAACAAACTTCATTTGCTCGGAACCCCAACGCTCAAGAACCTAGATAGTCCCGCCATAGTCAGCGTTTAAAATAAACAGAGTATTTTTTTTTAAAAATCACCTGGGTCCAGAAGGGTTTTAGAAATAAAATGTGAATGTAAAGTTGTGTACAGACCTAAGAGTGTAACGATGTGTCTGTACTGTGAAATTGACAAGCTTGGAACGGGTCTCTTTTGTGTGTATGTAGGAAGGGGGCGGGGGGAGGTGACATCACTGCATGGCAACGCGAAATAAGCGGGCGCCAGGCGCCATTTGAGCTTATCTTTTATCGTCAGTCGCCAACTGCGACCAGACTTTCCAAGTTGAACATTGTTTTATTCCTTAACCTCCCGCGGTCGCTGATAATTTAATGCATTGTAGCCGTGACAGAAAACCGTCAATGAGTCACCGTAATATGTTATTGGCTTTTTTTATGAGTGAACTTTTTCCTTGCCTAATCTATCTTTTTAGAAAATGGCGATCAGAGTAACTCAACTAGCGCAATTATTTTTTTAAACTATGGTTGCCAATGGTGTCTACGAGTGAAAATCTAATTTCTAGAGTTGCTTCATGGTATGTGCACTGAATTCAAGCCGCGGCATGGTTCGGAGCCCAAGATAATTGTAGGTCCCGATATTCCGCCATCCATACGTGAGTTTAAGGGAAATTAGGGAAAACCGAATTCGGGATGAGCAGCGTCTGGTATTTTTTTTTTAACCTTTTCAGTTCTTTAGGCAACTCTGGGTCAGACTGACCAAGTGGTAATGGGAGAATTGGTGGAATGACGAAAGAGAGAGTAAACGGGAGAATCCCAAGAAATTCCACGCAGATGGAGCTTGTCTACCTCAAAGTTTACATGAGCACAATCTGGCATCGAACCAAGGACACCACGCACCAGAGGAGAGCGCTATACCACTGAGCCACCGCAGCCGAGCAATATCTGAATTCACGTTCAACCTTTCCAGTGTCACTTGGCCGTCCGGCACAACCATCACGAGATCACAACAGACAGGGTAACCATAAAGCTGGATATTTTTTTTAAATTCATTATATTCTTGTTATTAGCTCTGTGCTTCTGTGGATAGCAAATGCTGCATCGATATGGTATCTGTTTGAAAATTTATATTAATATGGATAGTATTCGTGGAGTCTAGTAATTTTACACGAAATTCGATATCACAAAGACGTAGTTTATTGTTTTATTATACACTTTAATAATAATTTCGCTTGTAAATAATTTGTCAATAAAGATTGAAAGTAAGGAGCACCAACATTTTTATCAATCTAGTTCTAGTTACGAAATCAACAAATGGAAATTAGTTTTAGCTTGAATTGGAATACTGACTGAGTTCGAATTTTGATTTCCTTTATTTATGGCCTTTAGGCATCTATGGCTCAGGCCGAGAATGGACTCGAACACGTCCTTATATTTCGACAAAGTTAAAGTTTTGTAGATTATAAATAGTAATAATATTCTAGTTAGAATGACAGTCGTGATTAACAATCTAAAATCCAATGGTTTTCATTATTATGCACTTCTGCCCTGTTTCCAGGAATCATTTTAAAAAAATAACGAAAAATGCACTGGGTTTTAAAGTGGGTATTCTCGACTGGGACGAACCCAAAAAAATCGTTTTCTTCGGGCTAAGCCTATTTTGACAAGCCCTGCCACTAGTGCCTATAGCCCTTTTACTCTGATTTCATCCTTCCATGACTCGAAACTTTGTTACATCTTGCAATTCAACACTTCTACACATGTTGGAAATGTTTCATTTCAACCTGAAAATTATAATTGTATTTGCGGGCCATAAGGTACATGCACTTCCTGTGCTTGCCCCGAATGCGGAAGTGTCAAAATAGTCTACTTGCATTTTTGTCTCTTACACACTTCCATGACTCGATCTTTCACTTCTATACACGCTGGAAATATTACATTGCGTTGCTCTAATTTTTTCCGAAACGGGGGGACAGAAATATAGCGAAATTTCCGTAAATCTACAGGAGGAAGTAGATGAAAGAAAATTTTGTCGAATTATCATCATAAGAGTAGCACTATTTTCTGAGCGATTTGAACAGGAGCAATTGATGTGTAGGTAACGTATGGAAAGCATGCGCGTGCACTATGACGTGAAGGAAATGTTAATGACGGGAAATATGTCAGATGGCAGTCTTATGTGACGGTTGCGATATTTGTATTGAAATTTTGTTAGTGATTTTAAAGGAAAAGAAAGACTCCAAAAATCTGGCAGAACGGAACGGATTACTAAAATTTAGACCAAACCGTGAAACGTACCGCAGTAAGTACAAAATGTGAACATACCTAACTAACCCGCATTCGCTCGCTCGGCATTAATTACTAAAGCTTTTAAACGACGGAAATCTAATTAGCAAAGTCTGGAAAACATAAGCAGTATAAACGGAATCAACAAGTCTTCGCTAGCTAACGCTCTCTCTGCATCACTGCGTGCGTTTAAAGGTAAAGGTAAAATTTATAAGCATATTGTTTAAGAAAATTTGCATACAAGAAAGTATCAAAAAAAATTAAATGTCATAAATTTATTTTGCCCCCCACCCCCAATTCGGAACATTTCCTTTATATTTTTTGGCGTCCATGAACTGAATTTAACCCAAAGACCTTTCAAAAGCAACCTGTACTTTCTTTACAACAACTAAGGATGCTTCACTGTCTCTTTGAGATTCCTTTACCGGTACTACAAATAAGCCTACTGTGGATATAAGGTTATATAAATTTGTTTTTTGGCCTTTTTTTTTTTTTTTCACTACTTCACGCAGTCCACATACGGTAATGCTTCGATTTTAATATGGAAAAACAAAATATGTAAAGTTAGGACTTTCTACTTACATTATCGGTGGAAGTTTTTCTGAAGTATATTATTCAGAAAGTATCAGCTGTCAAGTTCTACCAGAATATTTCTTCTCCTTGCATGCTTATTGTACGTAAATTTGCTTTTTACCAATGTCGTCTAGATTTATGTTTTTATTTTTCAATCATGTCGTCACTAGACAGTGTTGCAAATACAAACATTACAAACATCACAATATGGCCAAGTCATGTGTCGAGGGGTATCGTTTTAGTGCAGGTCGAAGGTCGAGGTCATCTAGCTTTACGTAAACGACATGAATCTTTTCTAAGAACCCTTGGTAAACGATATGTCGAGCTGAACATAAACGGAATTCGTCATTAGCTTTCACTTGCAGAAATACACGTTGGCGTTGGGGTGAATCGCGAGTAAATGGATTGCGTATAATGAAAAAGAAAACCTAACCTGCCAATCGCAGAGTCAGTTTTGTAAAATTTGAATACGCTAACTGATGCTTTAGTGACTACACCAACTCGATAATTCCCCCAGCTGTTGTTCGAACATCCAGATCATAGCAGTAATGGGCATGGTGAAACGTGACTTCCGGTTCACGGACCATTCCTTTTAAAATCATGTCCTAGAGAAAAAAAAAACAGAGAGAGAAACAAACAATTTTTCTAACCTTAATCCTTGGAAACTAACTTACCAATAGATGTGAGCATTGAAAAGGGTTTTGACAGAGAAAAAAAACTAAAAAAAACCTGACACTACCGGGATTCGAACCTGGGTGTCCTACTGAGCAAGCAGCCTTTTTTTCACCTTCTTCTCTTGCTTATATGGCATTTGAGATTATATTAAATTTCATTCTTACCAGTAAAAGTCTTTTATGAGTCTTCTATAATTGCCATTTGATGTATTTAATTGCCTTGCACTTTTGATCTTCTGATGCCCGGAGTTATTCTTTTATAAATTTGAGATTAAGATGAGATGAGGAATTTGCAAAAAAGATGTTAAATGATTTGGTTGTTAGTTTCGGAGATCAGTAGAATGAAAGTTGAGGTATTTGACTTTTATAGTTGTGTAGAAAGTAAAGATATCTGAAATAATCTTTAATGTGTAATGAAATTCTAATAGGGTTTTAACTTTAAAAGATTTGTCATCATTTGGATTGATAAAGAAATATGTAATTTTGTTATTTCTTGAATTTTGTTTTGTCATAAGAATTTTTGACAAATGAAACTGAACTTGTCTTCGCACTAACTTTTTTTCAAATACTAATAAGTAGTATACTACGGGAATAATTACAATATCCTGGGGGGTAGTAGCGGCTATGGCCTCCCCCCCTTAGGATACATGAAATTGATATGTTTATAGACCGAATACCTTAAATGTTTAGTAATAACGATTTATTAACTATGTTTAATTGCATCAATACGATAAATAATTAATGTTCAATAGGGTACCACCTTTTTGTCCATACAGTGTATACTATATACATTAGTTAATAGTATCAAACATGAAATAGTCAATAATCAATTTCCTATCAAGTTTTCACTCATTTGATGTACATATTGCCTTCAACATCTTATATTTTCATTGTTTAATCATGCAATTACTTGTATTTAATTTTTATTTTATAATTCAGATAAATGTCAATTATTTTATGAGCACCCTATAGCGACCACTCATTAGAAATTAATATTGTTGTGTTATCCTGTCGTAAGATGAATTCGATAACAAATCAAAGACATACGCTAGATATGTCGAAATCGTCTGTCAGGATGACAGACACTAAGACTCGAACCCGGCTTGTCTTTCTCAGTACTGCTTCCAAGACCACAACGCCAGTGTTGAACAATACTGGATTTCAATGAAGTGTTTGGAAAGAAGGCAAAACAGCTGGCCGATATAGAGAAAACTTTTTCTTTACTCTCTCCTTCTTCTGTTTTGAAATTTTGAGACGAAAGAAGACATCTGTTGCCTCTCTTCTCTTTCTAATAAACAGATGGAGGTAATTAATCATTAAATAGTAGCGGTGTGGGTTTTTCTCCGAGCCCACCCACCGAAACGGAAGCACCTGGGCTCATAATTTGAGATTTTTGGCCATTATTTTGACAAAACTGACATGTTTTGGACATTACGGAGTTCACCTTTAGGGCCAAGGTTCAACCCCTTGACCTAACAGAGGAACGTGAAGGTTTACGACCGTGAGAAGCGGAAGTTTGGTTGTGCCGACTGGGAGAGATAATAAGTGTGTCTGCCCAGACGTTAATTGTTTTAAGTAACAGATCATACCATCAACTGTTGGTCTTTTTGGCTCGTGCCACATATCGTTTTAATTTTCGCAGTGTTAGAGAAGACTTTAAGGGATTGAAAACCTTTTCTGATGTTGTGTCAACTAGATGGTAAGAAAAATGCGTGATTTTTATACGAACTCTTCCTGAATATTTAAGTAGAAGAAACGGTGAGGTTTCATACGAAATATATTTCATAGTTAGGATAAATATTATAGATACTTACGTATCCTGTAATGGAATTGCTGCCTTGTGTTTTGACATCTGTATAAGAAGAATTTAGTATAATACTATCATCTTTTATGATTAATTTCTACTCCAGAGATGTGATTATTCTGCATAAGAAGTGTTTTTTGCTTGTTTTCACACCTCTATTTGTATAAATGAATGATTTGAAGTCCTGAGACGATGAAATATACATATTTTACATGCAGAACCGTGCGACTTGAGTCAATATAAACCGAAATTACTGCATTAGTACCACTTCTCGAATAATTTGAACACTAGGAGTGCATTTATTGTGCACAAAGAACTGTATGATATGTGATTAATGCATTTGTAAGCAAAAGTTTTCCTAATATTTTACTTTTGAGATGTTTCTTAAGATTTTTAAAGTCGAAATTACTACAATATCGCTATTTGTGAGCTACTTAGCGTACCGAAAGTGTACAAAGAACTGTAGAAATCTATTTAAGTTGAAATATTAGATATATATTGTCTCAGAGGACATGCAAAAACTATGTAACAGAATTATACACGCTGCTTTTAAGATATTCTACGTTAATACAGGCTGATTATTCCTTTGAATAGCATACGAGACGCATCTGGACCATATTTGAAATCTGATTTTAACCTAATACAAAGTGTTTATTGTTTTTGCAATGGAAACCTATATAATACGTCTTCTGTCACGCATGTTTAAGTAGAACTTATCCGATTAGCAACTGTTTTGAAGGCTATTTCCTCCTTTACTTAGGTATTCATTGACGTGTTTAGGAGAAAAGACCTCTTTTGAAATAGGAAAAGAATGAATTAAACTTCAAACTATCACTTTGAAGAACTTATTTAACAGATAATTTAACTAGAAATGACTCTTACACTGTATTTTACCCCTGGAAAGAATTATTTAGTGGTAATCTATAGCACAAACATGATTATATATGCCTAAAGCCGACTTCTCAGATGAAATTGCAACTATTTCGGTGTTTGTTATCAGGAAGAGAGTTCTACCACTCAATATATAGGGAGAAAAGTGACATTTGAAGTAGAAAGAGGTTTAATAAAACACGAAAAGGACTAATTGATGTGAAACTTAGAGAATGAAGTTCTCTTATTTAACGGTAAGCACTATGAAAGAGATATTCAAACATGATTTTAAGCAGAAAACTAGTCTTTAAGATACTTTTGAAAACCGAAAATACGAGAATAACGCCATATTAGAGGTTAGTTGTTACAAAACAAGTTCTTGAATATGAAAATGGCGCCACTAAGATGGATGATTACCCGAATTTGACCATGTGCAATACAATTTTGTTAATATACAACATTGAAATAGGTATTTCAACACGAATACTAGAGAAACAAACCATATCTTCACGAAAAATATGGTACGAAGGACTCATTGTTTCGATTTTCTCGCGTGAGGGACTGTTCAGAATGGAGTGTAGACATTATTTTACTTGTACAGTTTGCATATTAATTGAGAAATCAACTCTGGTAAATCAAAATTGCCCATATTACGCGCTTTATTAATACAAAGAGAAGTCCTAAGAACCATATGTAGTCAATACGTAACAAGAAAACCGTCATTGAAACTAGGTTGAACGTGTATTTGAAGGTGAAAAGCGTGGATTTATATAATACCGAACAATATATAGCGAGAAAACTCACTTTTGAAGTAGCTTGAACATGATTTTTAGATACCATCTACTCTTTCAGTTGTATTTTTAAGAGTATATAACGATTTTGCATGTACGTTATGGTCGAAAAGACTGTTTGGTTAAGAAGATAAACAGCATTTGCGCTACTTTAAATCAAATGAAAGCTAGAAAGAGCTGATTATAGCCAAAAAAGGGTGTTTGGAACTACATTTACTCATAATATAAGAAGAAAATGAGGTCTGTTGGACTGCTTGTTGTGTCAATTCAACTGTTTGACATCTTAGAATTACAATGTACTCTCTCCTTATACGACACGGATTGATAAAACTACGTTTCCTGAGACCATGTAGCTGACTTGTATTGAATATATTAATGAATTAAACTGGTTAGAGCCTTTGTATATAGTGTTTTGTAAGGTAGATAAAGACAAATAGATGGGTAATGAGAAATTATAATTACTTACTTTTATATATTTCCCTGGCAGAATCTTAGGTAGTATAACGAAAGAATATTTCCTAAGTTTACGGGACTTGACCGATGAATGTTATCGCCTGATGCAAGGACATTCCCCCGTACATGCCAACTTTTGCAGAACCCCGTCAGAAACACACACACACACACTAAGAAACTAGCACTGCACACCGGAAGTCCATGCCTTGCTTTCATAGCCTGCAACCATATGTTTACTTGAAACAGGAAGAGTAGGAGACAGGTGGGGGAAAGAGTCTGTGAGAGAATATCACAGCCAGCTGGCATTGCTGAACAAGCAGTGTTGTCATCTTACACTTAACAGTGTTTCCATCTTAAAATAATTTAATAAGTTATTCTTTACCATTTGTATAGTAATTCAACAACGACAACAAGAGTTGCCAACTTATACCAAACTTTTAAGTGTTGCCAACCATGGATTATTTTAATAAAATGATATCACATATTTTTCTTATTGTCTGATATGCTCGGATGTTAGAGTACATTTCCAAAAGCAAAGTATCTTACTAGTATTGTTAGGTTACATATCTCACAGGATACGAACTGCAAAAGGAGTATCCAAAGCTGAACTTAGTGACTACAAAACTTTTAAAAGTGTTAATACACTCGTCTCGTGCTCCAATAGGCTCTATGAATAAAATAGCATTTTTGTAGAGTTGTAACAAGAACTAAGCAAACAAACACTAGCATACTAGGTAATGATGTCATTTGAATTTAAATAATCTGATTGGCTGATGAAGTCAATAAATTGCCATGACGATTCGATTGCGACTTAGTCTGCTGCAGCTGAATCAGGAAACAATGGCTAGCTGTGAGTGTACATTTGCCGAGGTGGGTGTTGACTGTGTGCTGTCAAGTCTTGAAGAATGGACACCTTGCTTTAGTATAATTTGTGATGACTGCTTTCACGATATTTCCTTTGACTTTGACCACGAGTGTGTAGACTTAAGCAAGGAAATTATTCTACTTCGTATGGTTGACGTATTAACAACTCCCTTGGTTTGTGATCAGATATACCAGAAATTTACTGAATCCCACACTGATTCTATTGATATACTGCATAAATTTCTTACGACTTACAAGAAAATGATGACAGATTCTGAATGTAAGGACAGAATCCGCTTAATCTTATGGGTGAAAGATACATTGCATCCATGGACTTGTACCAACAAAGATCTTCACTCCTTTCAACTTTGAATATACACAAGGACTGGTATTTGTATAGGAAATAAAATAATTGATTTGTACTAACAAGGAACTTTTTTATTTGTGCATAAGTAAAATACATGCAGACTCAAACATTTTCCAAGTGATACAAAAGTGTTGTGACTACAAGCTATTGAACAGTGATGCTTTTCCAGACAACTGATACAAA
>JAGDQP010031739.1:0-15286 GCA_022664845.1 Lepisma saccharinum
CGAGCGGTCCCGGGTTCGATTCCCGGTGGGGGCTCAAATATTTCGGTGTTGACCCAGCATCGTGAGGACAATTGGGGAGCTGCTGTGAATAAAAGACAGTGGCGATCACAGTGAGAGCTTCGGCTTTCCTCTCCCAACCCGTCAGCGTGGGAGCAGTAGACCAACTCCTCCCTTCGGGGAGAGGCCTCATCCACTAGTGGATTGAATATGGCTGTGATTTATATTTATATGAATGGTAATGTCCGCACAAATGATATTCTTCCCTTGTTTAAGTTACATGTTCCGAGAGCTAATAGTTAAGTGCAATGACTACGTTTACATCTAAACTCCAAGATTATCTTTAGAAAAGAAATAACTTTTTAATCAGCCTTTCCACACTTCCACTCACTGACTAACCCTCCTGTTTTGAACTATCTTTATATTTAGCAAAAGGGGAGTTCTCTTTTAATCTTGATATCATATCTATTGTATTTTCTTGTATTTATTATATTAGTAGTTTTCATACTACAGCTTTTCTGCATTTATTTTTGCTCTTATTTTCTAGGGTAAAATGGCTATCTAATCTAATATTTTAAATACATATAAATAAAAACTATTTTAATTCAAATTATAACAATCGTGTAGCCGCAACGGAATTATTTACATTTCAATTAATAATCGTGCGTCTATTATAAAAATGCATTTCTAGGCACGAGGCACTATGTTAACGGTGTAGATCACCCCACCCCCCCGCCATCTTGGTATGACCTTCCCATCGATTTATATGGGAATTGTTTTACTAGTCTTGTCTCTCTCACAGGAACGTAATTTTTAACTTCTACTTTCGCCTAGTGTTTCGTCATGTTTTCTTTGACTCATGCTGTTTTATAGGGTAAACTATTAATAATACATTATACTCATATATTTGAAGAAACTGCACAAACCAAAAGTCTACAAGAGTCAAAATAACCACCAGGGCAAATTTCGTGAAAGCGGAACTTGAATATTCTACTTCTGAGAAACATAAAATGAGTAAAACGATTCCCATGTAGATCAATGGAAAGGTCTTACCAAGATGGCGGGGGTGATCTACATCGTTAAGTTATCTCTTCTACTATCTTGTAAGCCAATACGAAATTTCAAATAACAAGCTCAAATATTTTATTAGCAAGGTGCTAAAAATATCTTGATGATTTTCCCCTACAGTGATTAAATGCCTTCCTTGTACGTCACGTGTATCGATGTAGGAAATACTGTATACATTACAAATATTATAGGGGCGGAATTGAATTTTATTTTAAGGCCTTTAGGCAACTATGGCTCAGGACGTATGGATGCTGATGGGATGGATTAGTTGAATGAAGGAAGTGGGAGGAAAAATGGGAGAACCCCGAGAAAACCCACGCACATGGTGTTTGTCCACCACAAAGCCCACATGGATGAGCAGGGATCGATCCGACGACACCTAGCACCAGAGGTGAGCGCTCTACCCACTGAGCAACCGTGGCCCCTATAGGGGTCGGAGTCGGAAGTATTTAAAAATTCAGGAATCTGAGTCGAAGCTTCTGCGTACCGATTCTGCAGCCGTGATGAAAACCACTTCCAAAATGAAAATAATCTCCCAGTACATTGAGACAAGCAAACCATTTTGCATTTCTAAGACGGGATAAGAAAACAGTAACCCAGATACACTGACTGAACTTAACCAGGGTACTTGAAATCAGGGTTGAATAAAATCACGATTAAAAAAAAACAAAAACACTTTTGCTGATTTTTTATTTGTTTTATTTAAATAACTTGCAGCACTGGAAAAGCTACTAAGTTAGTTTTTCGTTTTCAAACACCAAAACCAGTAAATACTAAAGTATAATTCACAAATATGTGGTGTTCGCTACGGAAGATAGCAATGGAAAATAGGCAATTATAACAACTTGTAATAATTTTGGAACGGAAGATATGGCGTTACTGACTTGTGGTATATTTGACAAAGGGAAGTTAGCCTGTAGGAAACTTCTACAGTACTTAAGTCGATACACGACGAATGAAGTGGTTTCAGAGGGGCATACACCGTAATTAAGTTCGAAAAAGAAACAATTTACAATGTTTCTACGTATCAGCTATCCTCCTACTAAAATGACGTCTGTGTGTGTTCCTGTCTTCCTAAGAAATTGCAAATTTTATAATCGTTATTGGCTCGATTTTCCAGTCTTCGTCTTCCTAACGAAATTTTAATTTCCCTCCGGACAATATTCCATAAAGTATACGAGCTATTTTGGACCAGCGACCGCTCATCTTTGGTCCGTGGGATCCCCGATTCGATCCAGTCTCGTGTCATGTGGGCTTTGTGGTGAACAAAACTCGTGTGCATGGGTTTTCACAGGGTCCTTTCGTTTCCTCCTACTTTCTTCATTCCGCCAATTCTCGCTTCATCATCCATTCGGTCTGATCCAAAGTTGCCTGAAGTCCTTAAGGTAAAATTCAATGCAATGAAAGCTATATAATACAATCAAATCAATAGTGGATACACAGCTTTGCGTTTAATCCTTCAGTATACACATAGGTAAACGTTAGGCTTCTATTGATTATGTGTGAAGCTTTTGAGCAATACGTAAAGAAATCAAATAATTTGATACAGAAACACAAAGTAGATAATCTTACGAAACAACCATGCTTGTTTTGTAAACAAAAACTGGATTTTTTATTTTCTGTGTTTTCATTTTCAGTGGTAATACAAACTGTAAACTTATAATGTGAATTGGGTTCCTACGTTTTCTCTTGTAAAATTTCGTATACAATATCAAATGAACCAAATCAAATGGCTTGTTAAAATTCTATGGACGATCGCTTTGGTTTTGGTTTACATCATAAGGGCCTATAATCACATAAGGACTCAAACGTGAAGCTTACTATGATTTAAACCAGAGAATGATAAAAAATACCTCACTTTATTTCTACTTTCTTTTAAAAACAATAATACTTTTTTTATTTAATTCATTGATTTTTTTTTAAAGCACCTGATTTAACTATGATTTAAATCAATCAACCTTGCTTGAAATCTTGTCTGAGCATTGAGCAATAAAGATGTGACACCACAAGAAGAAAAACACCGGTATCAGTTCCGGTGGTGACAACTTATGTGTGAATCTGCTGCCATGCTAGCCCACATAATTGGAACATCAAAGGAGCTACTTTCAAACATAATCTGACTTTTGTCTTGTTGTCTAAGGATTGGGATGTAATTTGACAATGTCCTTCTTTGTGAGATCTCACAATCATCATCATTTTCTGGGTACAAGAACGTACATAGTAGTTGAGTATTCGCAAGCATTCTGGTTCCGAATAAATCTGACACAATCATCAAGGAGATTGAGATCTGATCTTTCGGTTTGCATTATTCAGCAGCAAAATTCCGATTACACTTCTCTATGCGGAGACACACAGAATAAGCCAATGTGTCCATATCACCGAGTGGAATAATTCGGTTGTCCTCTGCTTCTGAGCTCTCCAGCATCGATAATTTTGACTAGACTCGTGCTCAAAATACCCCCCCCCCCAAAAAAAAATGGCAATAAGAAAACCAATACAAATCCTGGGGTACCTTCATTTATTTTTATTTTTTTCCCCCTGATATTGCTATGTGTCTCACATTTCAACTTCAGAGGGTAGCCTACAAACTGATCACAGTTGTTCCAGTAGATCTTCATTCAGCACAACAGCAAGAACTAGGGAGGTATAGGAGCGCCAGATGAAGCGAGTTGAACGTATAGATGGGAGTACTATCGAACTATGGCCATGCCATCTTCAGGTGTATCAGAACCTCCAATAAACACGTTCCAATTTTGTATTGATAAGAGTTCAGTTGGGTCTGTGTGCTGACAAGAATTAGTGAACGTATAATGAACTTCATTCCTATTCGGAAAGGACGCGTCCGCTCAAGCAGAAAGGCTCACACCACCGCAGTAGCAGCATGGAAGGACCGCTGATATCTGGGTTGTGGATCTTTGAAGCTGTTGGAGCGACATTTAGATTATTTGAATTTACTACATATTCTACAGTACAATCCACTAACAAACATCACTAATGTCAAAACATTATAAGACTTTGTACTGCTTCCTGATGTCGAAATACTGACAGAGATAAAAAGACCATTTCCTTCTTTTATTTCCCAAAGACAAAAATATCCATTATGAACGGTTGCTGACTGGGAAGATTGTGCTGCCATCTTCTGAGAGTAGTAGGCAGATAGGTGCCACTACCATGTAATTATCTCTCGTAGTTCAAACTATTGTAGCTTATGGGAGCTGGCGGTCCTATAGCCCCGCTAGTCCTTGACAGCAGTGTGGAATCACACAATGCACTTTGGGGGGGGGGGGGAGTAACACACTTGACGGTTAGTTAAATAAGAAGATTGTTCACGTACGGAAGACTTCATTAATGCTTTCTTAACTTCAATAATAATAAAGAAAAGACTTCAAAAATTATTTGAAGCCAAAAATATTATATTATTATGCAACTAGGACACAACTAGGATTATGGCCAATACAGAGAATTACCA
Organism: Lepisma saccharinum; assembly: GCA_022664845.1. NCBI lineage: Eukaryota > Metazoa > Arthropoda > Insecta > Zygentoma > Lepismatidae > Lepisma > Lepisma saccharinum. The sequence continues at coordinate 4,535 of JAGDQP010031739.1, forward strand.
AATACAAGATACGCTGGTTCTGACAGTTGAATTTTACACAAGGTTTATTTAAAAAACACACGGGTGTCCATAAAAGAATATAAGGTTGTAATTTATTATAATGTCTCTTTGAAGAAGTAGCAGTGTTCATTCATGGCCAGAATGAGAGAGCAAGGATGAGTTTTAGTTGTGTGCATCCTCGTAGACTAGTTCACTGTCTTTCCGCTTGACAGCTCCAGTAGGAAAGACGGCGACATGGACCGGATGATGACAAGGCTTGTTTACCGTGGTCTTCAGTCACCCAATCTGACCCCATGTAATTTTTTTTTTTTCTGTGGGATTTTATAAAAGGATCGTGTATGTGTGTCTCTCTCCTACCTACTGATTTACCCGATTTGCGGGGCAGGATTGAAGCAGCTGTCGCTTCCATTACTCCAAACATTTTCATTGAAGTATGCAAGAACTCGCCTATCGGTTGGATGTGTGCCACGTGACGAAAGATTCTCATATTGAACCTATACAGAAGAGTTGCTCTTCCATTTTGTGTGTGATTCATTTCTGTAAGTCAAAGTACACAACTTTAAAACATGGATATCCTTTGGATGTATCCTGTACTTTGTACAATCACAGATTTACAGTATGTAGTCACCATCGGTTGACGTAGTTGCTTTTACGATTAGCGCTCTCTCTGAATGGACATTTCCAGTAGTATTTTTTTATTGCAATAAAAAAAAAATCTTCTGTTAAAGTAGACTACGGAAAACCTTTTCTTTTCTTTCTGTGATGCATTTATCAAGAGTAATAAAGACTGCTTCAAAAGAGTCTCAGTCTTGCGCTTAATCGGGTGCCGCCATGTTATGACGTAATCAATCTGCCGACTACTTGTCATTAACATACATATGGTATTTGATTTGCTAGTATTGTTAACAAGAGATAAAAAAATGGATCGAAAGAAATAGTGTAAGTGATGAATAGCGTTTGTGTATGCCTTAACACGTCATTTAGTTCGTTTTATTAATTTAAAATTGATTTTTACTTTTAATACTTCTTTAAGATATTGATATATTTTCGTAGCTTCAACACTGATTTATAGCAGTTCTTCTTTCTTGATTAAATCATAAGATATCTTCTAATAATGCTCTTTAGAACTCTCGTATTACAAAAAATTACCTATTTTTTCTGTAAAAAATATGGGCTTTTACATCCGGCAATGGTATACTTTTTTAATGAATGCTAGTGAAGCATTTTTCAGTAACTGAAAAGGACATGAATTAATAGTGCTCATTACTGCCATCAGTTAACAATTTAACATACTACTTGTAGCCCGTGTATATATTGAATAGTTTTAATATGTCATTGTAAAAAGTATTAATAAAAACATGTAAGAAACAAAAATGTAAATTGAAACTTTCACATTGAAGTTACTCTTGAGTTTCGTGAAGTAAAATAAAACACGGCCTTTGATAGGATTCGAACAGCCTTAGGTGAAAGTATGAAAAGTTAAAATTTGCGTGCGCTAATCATTGCGCCAAATTGTCAGGACATCAAAAGTGACACAAACTAGCGATAAGAAGAGCACTGCAAGTTAAGATGGACCCGTGTCATTGTTTCGAGCAATTTCTGTTATTAAAAAGAATGTTTTCGGTGTTTTAACTTATTGAAGTGTGTTCTGCAGATTTGTACATTAATTATTTCGTTAAGTGATGATGTGAATGTTCTTTCTTTTTCTTGTTTCTTCGTCTTCAAACATCTGAATAAGGAACGTAACATAGGGAGAAGCATATAGCTACGGAAATAGTATGCATTGATTATGTCAAACCAATCAGAGGATGATTTTCGTTGTATGACGTAGGAGATTGAATTCTCAGTATTTCATGCTATATTTCTACGTAACGGAAAACCATAGCAGTGAAATTTCAAAAACATTATATAGTATTTAATCTGATGTACACAAACAAATTGTAAAATATATAAAAACGGTGAAAACGGAAAGGTCAATGGTTCCATGTAACTTCATGGTGAAACGATGAGTAGAAATTATGGAGCCAATGACAATATTAGTCTACAAACAGAGTTAGCCCTGGGACAGTAACCCTAGTAAATTTTACAACGGACAAAATGTTTTGCTAACGTCATTCATTAATTATCCTCTGGAGTGCTCCAAGAATCCTATTTTATCACAATCTTCGCAGTGAGTGATTATCCATTGTCATGTGAAATTCTGCGCTTCTCTTGTTAGGCCACCGTCATATTTACGAATGGTTACCGGCAGGGTTGGCTGGTTTAAACCAGATGTTTTTTGTTTTTTTTTAAGGACTTTGTTTAAGTAGATACAATTATATAGTATATAACAAGTATTTATCCAGTTAAGAGTTAGGACACCACTCTTACAAGTCTGCTTAAGAAATGTTGTGTTATTTGGGTATAAAATGTAACTAAAAACTGATTTTTTAAATTAATACATTTTTTTAAGGTTCATATTCATGCAGTATTTGGTCCAGAGCAACAGCAGACAAAATGGTTTAATTAAACTACTATCGGTTCTTTCCCGAAGCGAAATCCAGCCAAGAGACATTGAAAGATGAATGCGATCTCCTCTCTTCAAACTATTTCGAATCGGGTCTTATCCGAAATTTAATAACATTCTACGTCGCAATGACTTGATGTCGGTATTTTCCCGTTTTGCAGTGGATGTATGGTACCTCACACGTGTTGTCCATGTCAACAGATTCGCAGTCGGTGAAGGCAAATCAGTTCTATAGCTACGACCCGACAAAGCTGCTTTTTTCTTTTCGAGATTTTTAAAGAGAGAGAAGTAAAATGTCGAGTTGTGATTGAATAAGTAGATTCAAATATTGTTGTCCGTATGTAGAACAAATACAACAATTAATGGCAATTACCAGAGTATACATTTAGTCCCCCTGCTAAACTCCTAGTAAAAAAAAACGTTTAAACCCAAAAAACCTGTTTGTTTTTTCCCAACCCTGGTTACTGGTAATGTGTGTGATTTAAAATATGTCAGACTTGTCATGTTTAGAGGATTTTACGTTTTGTAGCCTACTTCTTTGTGGTTTACCGTTAGCGTGCTTCATTTTCTGTACGCCTACAGTCGCTAGGATGGCTCTTGTGCAAAACCCATCACGGAAAGAAATACGCTACAAAAAGTTGAAGCCTTTAAAAATGACGTCTTAAAAAAAACCACACACACATACATACATTATCAGTAACCATATGCAAATTTTACGACGGTGTTCTAACAAAAGAGGGTATACAGAAGTTCACACAAGGCTAATCACTCGCTGCGAAGAAGGTGATGCAATACGAAGGTATTGTGAGAATTTTCTTTTTTCCATACTTAAATTCCTTTCATTTAAATATAAATAAATTATCGTAAGAATTATGAAAGGTTACCGTTAGTTGTGTGTTGAAATATGGTTACCGTTCCAGGATTAAGTGCGATTTCCTCTACTACATAAACTGTATATCATTATTTTCTAAAAATTTCATTTTAGTAGGCCTATATCAAAATGGAAAATACCTAGCGACATGGGCTTGATGTTTGCCTGGAGGAACGGCTATGATAATCAGGGCTCGAAATTAACTTCTGGTAACACTGGTCCACAGGGCCATTGAAAATTTTTCTTCACTGGCCCTTTTTTAGATCAGTAAATAATTATAGTCAGCGTATTTTTTTTTTTGTCCTCTTTTATTTTATTCATTTAGGCTACAGGCGTGTATAGGACCAAAACGAAAGAATAATTACAGCCCTGTAAAAATTCTATGTCAAAGCAAACACGATTATGCTTAAACAGAAATGCTTGATGTCTGAATTATCACACTTACTTTGTTTTTATTACACTAAATATCTTCTTCGGAAGAATCTTCTGCGAGTCTGGGGCGGTACGGAGAAATATTGGGGCGTCTGGCTCTTTCTCCTTTGTTTATAAAGAAGGATACTGCCCGAGCAACATCATAATTACACAATCTGGATTCAGTAATAAGACGGCGTATCCGCGTTGCATACGAGTTATGTTTCCTGTCTCCGGGACTTGCAGCAGAGGTGTTGATCAGATGATATGTTAGTTCTTAAGATTCTGCGATTTCATTTTTTTTTTTTTTTTTTTTTTTTTTGAAACAGAAAGTGAGCATTTCGATAAAACGTTAAGTACAGCCTACAGGTATATTTATTAATATATTAGAACTTTAGAAAGCACTGGCCCACTGACATTTTTGTTACTGGCCCTTGGAAATTGTTACTGGTCGTCGGCCAGTGGAGCACCGCTAATTTCGAGCTCTGATGATACTGCATTTTTTTTTGGCATGTATGAACGTTATTTCCTTACACAGACTGGTGCAATAGCGCACTTTTGATTCGTTATTTATATTCTATTTACTCCTTGCGCGTAAAATACAAGAATGTGTATTATAAACCAAATATTCTGTGAAAGCCTATTAACTAAGGAACTTGTTTACGACTTCATGTTAAACTTTAGCATCTCATAGGTTGTAACTCAAATATCCGTGGTCGAAATTTTTCATCCGTTACTGTTTCTTCCGGGTATACTTGTATACATACACCCTTTTGCATCATATGAACCATAGTGTCTGTTCAAGACACAAAAATCGACTATTCGCGTTTTAGATTTCAACAGCAAAAGCTGGGAAGCCTTCTATCACCGGACTATCGACAACTTATAAGTTTGGCACTAGGTGGTCAATCAAGGTGTTGAAGTGTCGTTGGAAAGATTTCGGCGAGGCAAGTTCAAAACCGCGTAGACCATTCTGTTCTTTCCGAGATAGTAACAAATGGAAACAAACTGCACAAGAACTAGGGCTACGAAGATGGTTGAGGTGTCGTTGGAAAGGACTCGGTGAGGCGAGCTCAAAGCCAGATAGATCATCCAGGTAGGATGAGCTGTTCCCGAAATAGAGTGGCCAGTCTTACTTAGTAATTATTCTAACTAATGGGGACAATCAATAACTTTCAACTAAAGAAAATTACTAGGGTTAACTTGGTGGTTGAGGCGCATGCTCTTTGTATAAAATGGAATAGGTGGAACAAAAGTGAGCTGAAAGTGGTTTCAGTTCGGAGACTGGGTCTGTTTCTTTTTTATCCCTTCCAATGTGGTCTATTTGAAATAGAAAATACACAACTTTTTTTTAATGTTACTGTTTCGATCTCGGGACGGTCCGAGAGGTTAGAGCGCATGCTTTCTGTGCAAGTGATTACGGGTTTAATTCCCGCCCAGGTCTCTTGAACGCAGTGGTTCGGAGCAAACTTTGCCAAGAGGTTTCGTTCTTAGAAGATGACTAGTTCATTTAAGACGTTTGATACAGCAAGCCAAAGCTATGCTTAGCTTGGCTTAGCTTTGTTAGGTTAGCCTCAATTGAGTTTGTTACGCGCAGTTAGTCTAAATGGAAGTGTAGGTTAAATTAGGTTTGGTTTGGTTAGATCAATATATAAGCTGTTACTATCAAACAGAAGTTAGTACGGAATGATGTTATAAAATATATGTTGGTAGGTAAACGAAATAATTACCCTGTGCACTAAACCACGTAATGTACATCTACTACAGTAATGCCATTCTATGCACATCGGCTACATAATATTGTACAAACTATTATACGACTTATTTTGGATATTACCTGTAATTATGTAAGCAATTATATTGTTAATTAATGCGTGTTAATGAATGAAGGCTTAATTCCACGTTTATACACGTTCGTAATGCATATGAAAGTTGCACAACAAAGGCGGAGCAGTCTGTTGTTTGCGAATGTAGTTATGGTTAAATGTAAATGTTGATAGACAGATGGCAGACAAAAATGCATTATAAAATTATGAACAACTTTGAATTAGGAAACATTATTTGATGAATGGAAAATGTGAATAGAAACAAACCTGGTAAATAATTGGTCTACACAACTTATGTTGTCACTCTTTTAAGTGAAGAAGTAGATTGTAAATAGTGTATGATTAAGTTGTTTGCAGGGTAAAGACATGTAAGAAACTCACAGAGAGCTTACTCAAAAAAATCATTTTAGTATTCCACTAAAATGCAATAAATACGTCTTCTCATTACCTATATTTTATTTCTACGGCAAACAATTACTGGTTTTGCTAGTGTAGCATTTCTACACTAGGCCAAGATCTATATAGTAATATTAAGTTTTGCCTCACCCATGTGCGAAAGCCTGGGTTCCCTACAAGTAGGCATCTTAATAAAGTATATGACGTCATCCGGAAGAACTAAAGAGTAATACCCCGAGATCATTGTAGTAAAGAGTCCATGTTCGATATATGAGTTAGCTGGCAAATCAAGAAATATACAACTGTGGAGTTAGCTTGTATATTTCACGTTAATAATTATTCAATCAATCTATTCGTGTTTATACCACCCAGTGAGCACAAATTAACGATCCAGGAGTATTCAGTGATTGTCTAAGGTCAGACGTATGATAACTATTCCCTCAGCTTCCTGGTTATGTATGAGTTTTAATGGCATCGAACACACTGGTATCAGTGTAAAAGAGGTTAATGGTATTACTGTTAGGAACACACAAAAGGAGTGGCACGTAACGCTTGGTGGCCGCATATTAATACACAAAGCAACTTCAACTGTAATGTAGCTGCATGTTACATTTGAGCGTTTTGGCATTTCTTCCGAAGCTGGTCGTCCGTCCGTTTTTCGAATAAAAGCCTAATGAAAGCTACGAAAATTTAAAAATAATCGATTTTTACGTTCAGTTCACTGATTTCCTGTTACGTTCAGGTACCGCGCAGGGTGGGGATGTTTATTTTGTATTATTAATATTTACTTTCTTGCATTTCTCGTACATTATCTTAAATTACTGACCATGGGAACGTGGAGGTTTGGTAAAGTTATGTGCGGTCATGTATCTTTACACTTTTTCTCATATACGTCAGTTCTTTTCGTCGGAACAAACCTTACCACAAGCTTTCAGCAAATTGTTTAGTTTTATTAATCCATGATTTTCACATAGTTTTAAAGATTTTCAACATTATTACCGTATTGTTTCACAAACTGTAATACTCACATCCAGGGCAACGTCTTTGTACACCTGTAACCATGTTCACAATATAAATCCTAGTTACTTTCGCACAATCGAACCATGCGGTAACCTTGCGCCAAGTAGTTCCCTCCGCTTCCCAAAGTTCCGTTTATCACCGCTTATACAATGAAATAAACACAACTTCCGCTCTCCATATATATTATCAACCACACAAACGAGCAAATTATCAATTTCTTCCCGCTAAATTTTCAAAATTTTACTAAGAAAACAGACTCGGAAGCAGCTAAATAGTCCCTCCAAATTTCCGTTCTTCAATTCTTATTTCATACCTCCATGACTCTAAACTTTATATTTTTTGTACCAATACTTACACACACATTGGAAAGATTACGTTTCTCAAGCAAAACTAACCCGAACGTAGTGTTCTTGCGTGACCTGCACTAGCTAGTAGCTATATACACTATTGAAACATAGTTTAAGGTATGCACTGTCCAACTACCCTAATATGACGTATTCTACACTAATACGATCTGACTGGATGGCTATTAAAAATATTTCCGTAACGGTTACCTACGTACTTTTTCTAAAGCATAGCTATTTGTCAATCAAACACATATACCTATACAACAAATTAATTCTTCTATAAACAAAAAATACAAACATAAAAATTTCTAAAAATTATATTTATATCTGTTCGAACCTGTTGTAGTGAGTTTCCGCTATCAGCTAACAATGAAATTGGCAGTGAATCCATTGCGAGGAGAACAGGGTTCGCCTACGTTTTAATTATACAAATAAGTATATTTTTTACAAACAATTAAGCTTCACTTTGCCCAAATTTCATCCACATCCATAAACACTGTTGCAGCATGCAGTTGTATGCATTGCAAACTTATGTGACAGTGTGACCAGGCAATGAAATATCATCATTCTGTGGACTTGAGAAACACAAAGAATAGAATACTGTGTTTGGGTCCGTGTTTAGAATACTAAAATAAAATAATTTAAAAAGGCTTTTTAAAAACACGCTTTTTAAAGACAGACTAAAAAGTAAAAAATAATAAATTTAATTACTCTTATGAATCGGAAAATAAAAGCGTGGGTGCTCTTCTATATTACGATTTTATGATAAGGTAAGCCAGAGCACCCACGCTTTTATTTTCCGATTCATAAGATTAGTTCAATTTTTTTTACTTTTTAGTCCATATTAATAAAGCGTGTTTTTTTAATTAAAGTTATTTTTATGTATAATAGATGAATATTATACTCCCTGCGAGATAGGCAACCTAAACGTCACATAATAGATGCGTCGTTGCGTGTATTTAAGGATAATTTCCAATTATTTTATTAGTTAATTATTTACAGATAACTGGATTATTCTGTCGTATATCTACTGAATGAATATATTGTATTGTCATCGGGAGCAAGAAAGTTTACACAATTTCAAAGAAATCGGATGATGGGAAGTGAGTTACAAATCAATTACAAGATTTGTACCAGAGTGGATTATAGAGCAAGTTAATATAAAACGTGTAATAAAGCTCAAACTGAAGCAAAGATTGAATTGTTATTACGTATAAATTTAACTCTACATTTTTGGCACCTTTACGATTATGGTTATAGATCAATTTTAGCTTTTGCTGTTTTGAACCATCTTCCGGTTTGTAGCTGCGTGTTTAACTTGTTGGCTCTAGTACCCGACATTGGGAAATCGCGTTGCCAGTGACGGACTGGCCTGGGCCCTTTCAATCAATAATAATAATAAATTTTAAGAGATGGCCTCCCCATGAGGGGCTTATGTCCCTCAAAACCCCGCCCACAGATCCCGTCCCTTGGAACCCCGCAGAGGGGTGGCATCCCCCATACCTGTCTCGTATTGTTATTGAAAGCTCAAAGTCAGATAAAATTTTGGTACCTTTACATATCATACTGCACAACTACAGAGAAAAATAATTATCAGACATTGACTTTTCAACGGCTATTTTAAAATTAAAAAAAAAAATCATCATACAAACCACCGAATGATTGTTTCGGCGCTTGTTCAGCCTTTCAGTTGTTACCCTTCTAGTCTATTTTGATTCGGTTGTTGTTGTTTTGCTTAGTGCAAACATTGCGTAGACAAAGTGAGCTGCTGTGTCGCTGTGGGTGTATCAGTATTTCGACTTTCAGTTAAATGTTCTGTGATAGTGATACATGTAGACAAAACATGGTCAGTTGTTCGTAGTGTTCTGGTTGTTGTGGTAGCTAGAAGAAGTCACTTCTGCTTTATAAATGTAAAGAATCGAATTCCTAATCCTACCGGAGCATGGACATTTTTATACTGTAGTTTTCGGTTAAAAACTGTATAGTATGAAGAAACACAAATCAGGAGCAGAAAAAAGAGCACTGGCGAAGAAGCAACAACTTAAAAAGTGTGCACAAAATCCAAAACAACTTAAACTTAGTTTCTTATCAGATGCAGCTTCTGCAGTCATTGAAAACTCTACTGAATGTAAATATAATACTTCGCAGTCAGAGTCAATTGAAACTCATGCTAGTGCTACTATTCCAAGCACGCAAAAGCCAAGTCCAGGAACGTCCCACGATGCTGGTAACTATTTTACAAAGCAATTTTTTTTTGTTAGTTTTGTCTTTTGATAATAGTTGAGAGTTTGTGCGGGAGATGATTACCGTATGTACATGTAGTTATGTTTGAAAAGGAGGGTGACTTCATTTTGTAGGCAATTCTGACATCTTTGGCCTAGGCCCATCTCAAATACTGGAGATGACGTCCCTAAACACAAGAAATCGAAGGAAAGGGATGAGGAAGGTATCCCCCAGACCCTTATTCAAGGTACCATTCCGACATTTGCCTGGTGAAACTGAGGTAAACTCTGGAAAACCCCAGTCAGGATGGGCAGCACCGGGGTTTGAACCTTGGAGAAATTAGATAGAAGGAGACGCCCAAGCTGCCAAATTTTGAAGGTGAAAATGGCCGCCCGTCAATCGTCCAGTGCGGCCATCCGCCATCTTGCGTATGGAAGAAAACTACGAAATTCCTATTGTTTTATGTACACCATACAGACAATATTTATATGAAATCTATATCATATGTTATTATACTTACATTTGCTTTTTAGGTAACGTTTAAATTAACTCCAGGTGCGGTTGAATGAAAAAATCTAGCAGAATAAACACTGTACAATGAAAATATTGACATCGTTAATATCCGTTAACTGTGTAAGACCCCTAGCTACATAGGTAGATGTGCTCATTAAGGAATTCTTCTGCGAACGCGGCCGACACAGCTTTATGAGTTCAAAATTTGTTCAGGGCGTGGATGTTCTTCTTTTTGCTTCACTTCTGATCCAGAGGAAGGTAATGACAAATCGCCATTGGTTCACCTTGTCCAGAGGCCTTCCCAGTCCTTTTAAATTTTCCTTCATTTATTACTTGCATTATCCTCATTATACGTAGACTTAACTTTTATATATGAGCTCCTGCGTAGCCTAGTCGCTAGCGCGCGGTCCCGGGTGCGATTCCCGGTGGGGGCTAAAAAATTTCGGTGTTGACCCAGCATCGTGAGGACAATTGGGGAGCTGCTGTGAATAAAATACAGTGGCGATCACAGTGAGAGCTTCGGCTCTCCTCTCCCAACCCGTCTGGTCAGCGTGGGAGCAGTAGACCAACTTCTCCCTTCTGGGAGAGGCCTCATCCACTAGTGGATTGAATATGACTGTGATTTATTATATATATATA
>JAGDQP010031740.1:1094-14256 GCA_022664845.1 Lepisma saccharinum
TGTTGGACGGTTAACTCATGTAGCACCATTACTCCAACTTTTTTTAACTTACCAATCTCAAGGAGCCGCCGAATGACAGTGGTATAGTGTATGCCTAACTCGTCTGCAGTGGCACGAAAACTTTTCCGAGGGTCCTCTTCCACGGTGTTCCTGAGCTCATTCGAACATGATGTTGCTCCCATTTTTATAATGTTATGTCACCAGAAAGAATTACACAAACCAACGGCGAATGGTGCGTTCATTCGCCATTCTTATTAAATGCACTGTTAATGCTTTTGCGGCTTGCTCTGCAGAATATCCCAATTATAGAATCCATAAAGAGAAATCACTCGCAATTGTGTGTTCTCCATGGTGTACTTTCATACGGCCCTGCATAACGACACACCGACACACTGTTTCCTGATTGTCTGGGTACCCCAATCTGTTTGCTAGACGTATACAGAGTTTGTGACGTTAGACGCGTGACCTCAGTCGATCCTTGTGTTCTGTTGCTGAGGTGCTTTTCCCTACCAGGTGTTAAAGCGGTCATTTCATTCGCACCGACCCAATAAATAGGAAAATCTCCTGTACTGGTACGTAATCAAACTTAATATGACCAGATTGAAGACGATTGGATAAGTACAGATCATATTGTTTCAAATCTGAAGTCAATTTCTCTCTCCTTGCTTTCGCTGAGGCATAGTCTGCGTCACAAGCTAACAAAACAAAATTCAAGTATTCTAGAAGTCTTTTTTGTGTGGGGGCGCTAAAATATTTGAAGTTATAGGTACAGCTCTACAGCTCTCAATCGGAATTCACGCGACAATTACTGGCCTAAATGTCTTAATTGGTAGAGGTTTAGTTGTAAGTGTAATGCCAGATCCGAGAACAATATATATGTGTGTTACAGATCTAAGAAAGAAAATACATCTATGCGCTCTACGAAATAACGAATTCTTAATGCTTGTTGTGCGCACAAAATATTGCTTTGAAATATTAGCTACATTATGAGCTTGAAAATTTGCTCATATTGGACTCTGCACTGAAATGTAAGACAAGTATGTAATTTAACTATTTGTCAGTTATTAAGTAATTTGAACATTCTTACCTGTATTAATAATATCAATGAAATAACTGAGCGCTCGGTGGCGATATAGCTTACTTCTCTCGTTTCTCACAGTAGAGAAGGAGGCAAACACGACTGCGTTTTCCGACATCATACGTAGACCAGTTGGAAATAACTGATTTCCATAATATCTACAAGTGATGTAAATGTGTCGATTACTGTCCTAAGAAGTGTGTTTGAAATCTGTTTGACTCACAATATTGTCGTTAAAGAACTTCAGAGGAGAGCAATTGCCACCCTAAAGAATCATGGAAAGCGTTCTGCTCAGCTGTTTTCTAAAGAAGAACGTGATATAGTATTGACTCACAGAATTAGGTTTAGTCGGTAGAACGCCGGATCTCTGGCCGGGAGATCGGGGTTTCGATTATCTCCCAGGTCACGTTTTTCATCTTTGTTTATTCAAAAAACTTTACTTTTTTTGTTTCTGCTTATAAATAATTGTTTCCTCTTGCTTCCTTTTGTACTTTCAAACATTTTCCACGATTCACGAAATAGGTTCTGTAAAGTCAGGTTAGATTAATTTTATTATACCCAATGCAGACACCATACATTAGGTTAACACAAAAGACTTGCTCACTCCCTGTGGTAACTCACTCTTTGTGCTTACGTCAGTTCCATCAATCTTTAAGGTAGCCACCGTCATTCGATTTCAAAAGTGCAAAAATAATTCAGGAGTTGTAATGGATCTCCTTTAATAATATTTTAGAATGAAACATCAATCTATAATTAGATAAAAGCCTTACTCTTGTGCTTTTGGAGTGTTGTGGCAAACACTACAAAATGTTGAATACACACAGGAAGAGAGAGAAAGAGAGAGAGAGAAACAAACAAACGACGATCGAACTTCCCGTCACATTCCATCCGTTGTTGTTAGCTTTTACGTGTCGGTGGTCTCAAGAGGCCATCCCTTCTTGACTCTCTGGAGAAAAGCACTACGCAATGTGAAAGGTTGTTACAATAATGCAGAAATCTAACTTTGTAAGAGAAATTTCGTGTAGGAGTATGGGGTAGTGGCAATAGTAGCCTTTTCAGATTTCGAGTGGGAACATCTTTGAAGTTATTACCAGTGTTTTTGTTCGTTTATTGATATATTGGAAACCCAAAAGTTCTAGTACATCAGTGGGTTCCCACCCTATGCTCCGCGGACAGCTGGGAAATACGAGACTGAATGCATATTGTGGAAAAATACCATAAGGTAAGGTTATAACGACTCAGTGACTGAGTCAATTTCTCTTCACACTTTTTCGGTTTAGACTTTACCGTGTAATATAAATCAAGGTAAATACGAATTAGCTAGTATCGACAAATAACTTACTTACTTATTCTATGGCTTACGGAAATCGAAAGCTCATCGCAGCAGTAACAAACGTTCTCCATAGGATTCTATCCTGGGCAACATCAAACCAGCTCTCATCACGAATACCCTCTTCTCGAAGTTCCCTTCTAATATTGCCCTCCCAAAGCATCTCGGTCTTCCCAATGGTTTCTTTCCCTTCAACTTTCGAACCACTATGTAAAATAATCTTCATTTTTCCCCATCCGGGCTACATGGTGTACCCACCTTAGTCATCGCGATTTCATTATTCTCACAACATCGGGTGAGTCATACAATCCATGGAGTTCTTCATTATGCAGTCCCCTCCATTCTCCAGTCATCTCGTGCCGTTTCGGCCCGTATATCTACAAATAACGTAAAAATGGATAAATTTTGTTATCTACAAAATGGACTCCACTCCACGAACGCTATTGCGAGAAATCATGCAAATGAATGCTATTGACGCACCGACTGTTAAAACAAAAACAAGACAATAGATGTATATGTCTATTGCTATTACAATTCGTACACGCTACGCAGTTACGAAACTATCATGTTGTTTGTACTGCTAATCTCCAGCCAATAAGATTCACTGTTCAAACTACCTTTTATAACACACTTGCAACAAAAATTCAATTAACAAAACTATCTCCTAACAAACTAATTTACTGCCGAAAAGAAATAAATTCGTACCAACCATATAATGAATTTATATCCTTAAAATAAATAATCTGAAAGTTACTGTAAACACAATAACTCAGTTCTGTTGGATGATTTTTAGTGTATTGATCATACTGAAGAAACGTTGAAAACGAATATCAATAAATCTTTGGAAATCTAGGATTCATCCTATCAAAATATCGTGTGATAACGATATTCTATATATCTTTTATTTATTTTTCTTGATACTGATATTCGGATAACCCATGATAATGATATTTTGCCTTTGCTAACATGTACGAGGTAAAGAAAAAATATATTACCTAATTCAGATAGATCATATTATTTTATTTTATACTAAAATCATGCAAAAATGGCTACTAGTGGGAACAAGCAATACAGGCGTCTAACATTGTCCGTAATATTAGAAATATAGTAAAAAAAAATAAAGAGCCTTCTATTATATTCATTGGTTTAGGAGTTATGCCTTATAACGTAAATACAGATGGGAAATCCAAGATGGCGGAGTACATTTTCAAAATTATGGAAAATTCGTAAGTGTAATTTTGGGATTTTTGTAGGTTAATAAGAGCAATATGTAAAACATTACAATGTGTTTCGTCTTTTTTTATTTTAAATGTTTATCTCAAACACTAATTTTACTGTACCATAGTTGAGTCTATATTTTTTTAGATGCAGCAAGAATAGCATAGACATCTTTGCCTGCATAACGTATACTTTATTATTTTCGTGTTTCATAATAATAATTAAAGATTTCATGAACACTCTGTCTAAATTTTAAACAAAATAAAGTGTTTTTAACATCTGGAAGTTCTTGAATTATAAAGCGGATTATCTTTCTGCTTGGAGCAAAGAATGCGTGTGTTAAAAAATATTGAAGGAAATGTGTGGGAAAAGTACGAAGGAATTCCCACGGGAAAGGGGGGAAGGAATTCACAAAGCAACGTGGCACTCTTTTGCGCGTTAAATATTAACATCCGATACCCTTTAATGCGGAAGAGGGAATCCACTGAGGTGCTAATCTCTTTTGCAACTTTTAATCGCTAGGTGGTTCTGTCTCGTGTTTCAAAGACAGGGTAATACGGACAGTGGAATATGGTAATCACTTAAATTATATCAGCAGCATTTTCATGCACACTGAAAGTAACTAATTTCCTCCTTTTCAAAAAGCTTGGCATCTCTTCCCTTCCCGTTTTACAATATTTACAATGTAGTCTTTCTATACTAATAGTCTGCTTGCACTGTAAAAATAGGACACACAACGATCATCCAAAAAAATTTCGGTTGAACGTTTTACTCTCTGTAAAATTTCAAAATGCGCATATATGTCTTTTCCAACGTATTTCATTGAAGTAGATCATTTTTTGAAAGTAGAAAATATAATGTTCCTTTAAAATTTAATTTTTTCAAAAAAGGAAAAAAGTTCAGGTCTTCGGGTTTCGATCCAGGGTCCACTAGCACACTGATCAGATGCTCTTGCCACTTAGCTACTCTTTTTTATACCAATATTTATTCAACAAACTTTGTGCATGAGCACATACAGTAAAGAAATCAAAAGTTAAGCTTAGGTATACATTTGCTGATACCTAATAACTATTGCATTGCGAAAGGCTCATAATTTACTAGAGCTGTAGTTTCATTTGTTTGTGGTTGGTTTTTGTTACATACCTTAGAAAAACTAAAAGAAAAAGCTAAACATAATAAAAAAAGGAAAAACACGAAAACAATATTAACCTGCCTTAAATATAAATGGCCTTATAATAATTACCATATAACTTATCTTTGTTTGCGATTTCCATATATTGAAATCGCTCTAACAGATATTGCACATAGTATTTTACATCAGTGACATGCTGTTGATATAATAAAATATAAATAGTTTGGGTGGTAATCCAGTACATGATGCGTCTTTTTGCCCGTGGAAAAACTCTGAGTGCCGGATAGTAGATGATCTGCTCAGGAGTAAACATGTGAAAAAAACCTCGGGTAATTCGGTTCATGATAATTTTGTACTGCATCCAGATATTGATTTTTGTGGTACACTCTGTTATTTGATGCACTAAACTGCCCGGTTTTTGACATAGAACACATAAGTCACTATTAATTATACGCTTCTGATATAAGCGTGTCTTTTCGGGCCAGATCTGATGAATGAGTTGAAAACCTAAATCGTGTAAATAAGGCAGGCGTCTAATTTCATTAATATTTTGCCAAATAGCAGACCAGCCCACCTCCCTGTGAGTACGTTGTACTAATGGTAGGATGGGTTGACTTGTTGTTCTTAAATAACTATAAAATACCTTCACTGTCCATACATCAATTGGTAAGTGATAGTTAAGCATATAAGTGATGTCACATAAAATATCGGTAAGATATGGGATAATAGTTTTCCAGTCTTGGATATTGAGAGGTAGTGTTCAATCTA
The DNA here is from genome assembly GCA_022664845.1 of Lepisma saccharinum. Taxonomy (NCBI): domain Eukaryota; kingdom Metazoa; phylum Arthropoda; class Insecta; order Zygentoma; family Lepismatidae; genus Lepisma; species Lepisma saccharinum. The sequence continues at coordinate 6,621 of JAGDQP010031740.1, forward strand.
TGGATTGGCAAAGGGATTGAATGACCTGTCCGGAAAAGGAACTATGAAACTGGCTAAGGATTTGAACAGTTCGATGTAATCGTAATGCTGCTCCTTGTATAACAAAGTCCCTGAGATTTAAACCGCCATCCTGTAATGCTAAATGACAGGTACTGCGGTGGATGCGGAAAATATGTGTATGCCATAGAAAATGACCGATCCATTGACCAATTAATGCTTGCGACTTTTTATTGAGTGGTAAAATTTGCATAACATGAGTAGCTTGACTTAAGATATAAATGTTAACAAATTCCCTAATGATGCGTTGTGCCAGACGTTGTGAGTTAAGATCAATCGTTTGTTGTATGGTAGGGGCCCAGCGAATGCCTAAATAATCGAGAGAAGGTACTGCCGTGCCATATTGTTGATACTTAGCCTTAGGCACATTAGGCATTAGTAATATTTGCGTTTTGTGCGGACTGATTTCAATATTGGAGGCTAGTTTGAAGGATTCTAAAATTTCTAGGATCTTGTTTACTTCGTGTTCGTCCCTCGCTATCCAGATAGCATCGTCCATGTAGACTAGCGCCTTGAGCGTATTGTGACGGTATGTCATACCTGTCAGATGAGATTTGACCAACTGAATGACAGGTGTTAATGCTAGCATGAATAAGTGGGGTGACAGACTAGAGCCCTGGTTGAGTCCTCTCTCCATACGGAATGCGGATAGCGTTCTGTGATTGACCTGTAATTGGATAGTTCGTATTGAAAATATGATTAAGTAAGGTAAAGATAGCGTTGGGGAAATTCATATGCTGCAAAACTTTGGTTAAATATTGAATGTTTACGGTCGAGAAAGCTTCTTGGAAGTCCGTTGACATAACCACAAAATCTGGCACACCTTGAAATTTGTAAATATGAAGCAGTTCTCTCAAGTCTGCGAGCATGACCTGAATGGGGCGTGTGTGAGCCACTCCTCCCTGACTATCATCCAATAAGTCTCTCATATGTGGCTGAAATCTTAACATCAGAGCTTTATCTAAGATTTTATAGTCCACATTAAGTAAAGAAATCATACGATACTTGTTAGCAGTTTTTTTGGGAATTAGGATAGCTAAAATTACTGAAAAGGGCTGGTCGATGGGCCTATCTTGTAAAAAAGCATTTAATAGTTGTGTGAGAACCGGAAGAATTAATTGATGAAATTTGAGATACCATCTGACCCCGAAACCGTCCTCCCCAGGGGACGTGCCTTGTTTCATACTTTGCAGCGCCACTAATATCTCTTCGGAAGTGAAAAGTCGCTCCATCTCGGTAGATGCTGTTAGGGAAAGCCGGTTCCAGGTCGGTACTTGCTTCAGAAAAGCAGCGGGATTGGATTCTTTTGCTGAAAAAGTCTTTGTAATCTTGTCTAATATTGTGGTATATTTCCTGTCCTTCTACTTGCTACCCTGTGTTGTTTATATAACTATTGATGATCTTTAATTTTGCTCTTTTGCGTTCGTTAATGATATGGGGGTAGAGGGGATCCTCCATCACCCCTAATTGTTTCAACTTAGACCGTGTGAGCTGGCCTTGTATCTGTCTATTCTGTAATTTTCGAAGCACACTTTGCGTTTGTTTTACCTGTGCAAGCCACTTTGTGTCTTCCTGCGCCAAGGCAGTGTAATGGTTCAACCTGGCATAATAATACTGAACCTGATTCCTTTGTTCCTGGTATAACTGTTTACAAAAGTTTTTAGTTTCAAATCTAAGAGTTTTTTTTTAATTCGTCCACCAGCGCTGTAAATTGGTTTGCATCTGTGGTTTCGTTAAATAACATTGCCATATATTGTGAACTAATAAGACATACTCAGGGTTATCGAGAATAGATTCGTTACATTTCCTAGTGTATTTACAAAATAAATGGGTCGATATCGACCCGTGCAAAGATGCTACGATCATTAAATGATCAGAAAATATGAGCCTTTCCAATGCCACCTTTTGTATTTTGCCTCTGAAATGGTGTGATACATAGATAACACCTATACGCGAGCTTCCTTTCTGGTAGAAATAGTAGTGGCCAGTCTGACCGGGCCTAAATTCCGGCCAAATATCTATTAGATTATATTCTGTGAATATATTTTGTAAACCGCGACTAAGATTTCTACCCGTTACACTATCTATTGCAAGTCTGGTAGCATTAATATCTGCTAGTACAATAGTTGGATAATTATGGTGTTTCTGAAGCTCATTATCTAAGACATTATAAAAAAATGTTCTCGTTCTACACTATGTTGGGAGCCACTTTTAACATAAACTGCTATTATCACTAGTTTTTGCACTTTGACTGATATAAGTCTACCACTGTCGTGTAAAAAAGTCACTATAAGTTAAATCTTGCCTCAATAATAACGATCTCCCTACGTGAGTATCATTATTGTAATTATCGATTGTATTATAATTGTCAATTATCCATGTATTACCTTGCGTCTCTTGTAAAGCCGCGATTTGGATGGACTGTTGTTTTAGCACTCTTCTAACCTCTGTGACTTTTACAGTATGTATGGCCTTGTTGACCTTGAAACTGCATGCCTTTAAGGTGTGAGGTCCAGCACTCATGAAAAAGTTAAGCCATAATGAGAGCACAAAAAAGGTCTGGAAACGTAGCATGGTGAATATGTCTATTTATGTCTATGGTATAAATGAAAAGTGGGTACGTATCTTTCCTGGCGTATGTGCTTGCTGGGGGATGTCTGTACTTACTGGCTACCGTCGCTGTGACGATCGCGGCTGGCTGGTTGCGATTTTGCTTTTGCACCTGTTAATTTGCCTAATCCAATGTCTTGACTACGATTTTTTGTTCGCAGACGGGCTTCTTTCGCCTTTTTTTTGTGACGAAGTTTGGATGGCGACGACACCGAATAGCTAGTTGTTTTCGGGCGTTGACGTTTTCCTCCTTTCTGTTTGATCACTTCTAAAGTTTCGTCAGAAGAGGATGGGGACAAAAATTCCCCCTCCGGGCCACTTTCTTTGTCACTAAAAAAAATCACCGGTAGACGACCGTTGTGAAACACTGGGTGTAACACTTCCTCCACTCACTGCTGCTTGAACTGCAGCCACTTCACTTAAAACACTTGCTTCTGGAAGGGATATATGTATTAACCGGAACTACTTCGGGTTGAATACTGTCTTGTACTTCTAGCACGGTGGGCGTGCGAGGAACACTTGGGTTGATGTTTTGTACCTGGTGTATTGATGGAATAAACTCGGCCGGAACCTCTTCCTGCCTATCGCTTCCCCCTCCCTCCTGCTTGGAGTTCCCAGCTGGTGTATGACCTGGCTCCGACTCGATTGCACTTTGATTCCCAGGGTTGCCAATGTCTTCTTGTTTATTGGAAGTTTGCCTCTGGCGTTTAGTAGATAGAAGGGGAAAAGTTTCAAAATTGAATTCAATGGGCCTCTCTCCACTCGGTGTCTGCCTAATAGAATGTTCTTGTCGCCGGTTGTCTTCGGCCGCTGATTCTGCCTGGTTCACTATTGTGCGTTGTATTCTCGTTCGAACTTTAAAATTGAAAATGGACAGATACTGGGGTACTTGTGTTTTTAGCTCGTAAAAATGAATGAGTCTTTTTCCAGTATACACGTGTGGGAGACTTGAATTAACGGGGAAATATATCTTAGAGACGAGAGACACTGTACCGTACTGACTGAAAATACGCGTCAGAATATCGTCACTAACCTCGAACGGGACGTTCAAACAGGAGATAACGGTAGTTTCACTCAAATCCAAAGTTACTGGAAGTATAATGCGTTCATTGTCGTTTACATAAGTAATTTTTCCTTCACTCAATTTCAAAGCACAATCCGCTACTTGTTGTGACACCACTTTAATAAAACATGAACGATAGTACGAATCTGATTCTGTAGACAAGATGTCTTCCGGGTTCAAATATAAATCCCTCTTAATCGCTTCATTTAAGGGTTCAAAACTTAATTTCGTTTGTAATTGTCCCAAATCCACTCGTAGAGTATTAATTCGTTGTACTATAGTACTAGGCCTATAAGCCATCACTTACAATCGTAATATTAATACTTAATATAAATTATCAAAAATCCAATTTAACTGTAGACGCTCGCTCACTTGCTTGCTACCACTCTGTATACACAGAGCTCAAAACCAGAACGTCTTCGCCGTGGCGCGTCCGAGCTGGTTCCGATACGAAGGCAGTTGGTGTTTATGGCTTTCCGAGTGATATTCATAGCTAGGATTTCACTGCGCAGGAGGTTAATGATTAACATGTTGTAGATTTTACTACGAGGAATGTCTGGAGAAAAAAGGGAGAGATACGTTTGCTACTGTGTAAAGATTTTTACCCAACTTAATTCCTCTTTCCGCCAAATGCAATCATGTTTTTCTCGATCCACAAGTCAACTATTTACTGTTCACATTTTAAAAGCAACATAAACATTCAAAATGGTGGGGTGTTCAGTGACAAGCAAATAACTTTACTCCTGTGATTGGATTATAAAATATCCAACCAATGCTTAAACCTCATCCACAAAAGTACGTAACCTCAAAACGGCCAGTTTAGCTTACACTTCGATCAGAAAATGACCGAATTTTAAGCGTAAAATAAGTTGAACGTTCACCGACGAAACACTTTGGCCAGTTTCAGCCAATTTTCAGTTAACGTTAAGCCATTACAAAGAACATGTTAAACTTTAAAATGGAGTTAAGGTTGCCAGTCTTTCCACTAAAGGGATTACACTATATCCACATTTAAGAGTAAATACAACAAAACGCTAATTTTCGGCTTTTGTTTTTCCATAAAGCGGAGTAACTTTCATCCATTTCGTGTTTCCACTTTTTACAGTGTGTGATATTTTGGCGTCTGCTAATCACAAAGACTGGAATACGCTACCAATCACAAGGAAACAACAGATCAAAATAGTGGAGCGTCAGCAATGCGTTGGCCGACCCAAAAGACATAACCTTAGTTACTTTTAAGACTTACGCCACATTTTAATCACTTTTCAATTTGTCAATTGTGAAATGAGAATCCCCATTTATTGAGAATATTTCTCATTATCTGCGAAAATAAATGATCAAGATGGCGCAGCAAACAGTTGATCAGAATTGCATTCATGGTTACGATATGAAACCGTTTACTCTTTTTCTGCGCATGCGCAAAGAACTGGGAACACCAAATGTTAACGTCAGCGTACAAAAATACCCTGGGTTTTCCTAAAGAAACAACATTAAATACTGAACATTCTGCGGAACATTACTGGGAATTCCTAGCAAAGTTCACTTTTTTTTCTTAGTGTACCCTGGAGTTAAAGTACATCTCTCTTGCTACTAACAATGAAGGTTTGCGAGGTCACCGGACCTATCTCCAATAGAATAAATTTAGAACTAGTTGGGACAGTCTGTTGCGAACATTTGCAGCTCTCCATGTGCAGTTGGGGGAAGAATGGTAGAATTAGCCCGGCTATCAAACTTCCCATTTTAAGTAAGATAAAGATAAAATTAATTTTATGGGCGGTAAAACAACCCATTTTAAGTTGAGTTTTATATTAGCGTCTGCACATGTTTTTCTTCCTTGCATATTCGTAGGTGTCGTCCTGACACTTTTGAGCATTTTCCATAAAACGTGAAAATTAGTTGCCACCCCAATATGGAAACTTCATAATTTTACTGATATCTCTATAACTTCTTGTCCTATAGTACAGATATAGGCATGTACACCTGCATTTTTATAACAAAAATTACGTTGAACAGTTTGCCATTGCTGTGAAATATTTAGGTATTCTTTAGTAGGGCCCTTCTTATTGTTTAATGGGTCCAAAGGTCATATAGTTGGGAGAAAATGTATTATACAAAAGCTTGATTCAAAAAAATGAGTTAAACACCTGTACTACCATAGTCTAGTGGTTAAACCGTTGGACTCATGTGCTCGTGGTCCCGGGTACAATTCCCGGTTGGAGTTCCAATTTTCGGCGTCCACCCAGCGTCGTGAAACTGGGGAGTCGCGTGAACAAAGACGTGACGGCCACTCGATCTAGAAAGCCCCTAATACACCTGTTCCTGGCTAGCTGGCGCGCAGCGCTGACCACACTGCCGTCACTCAGGTGGACGCAGTTCCACCAAGCGCAGACAGACGGCGTTGGGGTAGGCTCAGGACCTATTGATCTGTAATGCCGGTGCTTACTACCGGTTACTACTTACTAAAAGACATTAGTCTGTCAATATGAAAACTTTAAATTTCATTTCCTGAAGTATTGGTGTATTTACAGATAAATAGTAAGTTAAGCACATCAGGATAATTTTTGGAGAACACTTTTGAGGATTTCGTTGTATTCTTTATTTTACAATTTGATTGTTCGTTATCTTGATATATAGTATATATAAGCAATATATAACATTATAAAATACTCCGAAGAAGTTGGCAAAATCGTTACTGAAACGATCGTCGTGTTTTTAAAAGAAACAACACAACGAAATTCCCAAGCACTTTATTTCCAAGAATGACAGAAATATACCTTGTGAAAGCTTTAAAATAAAGGCGTCAGGATAACATTCTAAAGATGGTTTTAACTCACAGAAAGTTAAATTTCTATATTAATTAAACGCATAAGAAGTTAAACGGTACATCATACTATTCAAACCGTGATTATTTATTCAATATCCTCTCTTTACAGATCTCAATTCAACGATACATCTGATTTTTCGTTTTTGCACTTTTATTCTCCACACCAGAAATTATAATAAAGTGCATGACAGTTTCCCAAATGGTAAAGAGCTGTTGAGAACGGTTTCTGAGAGGAACAACGAAAGTGAATCATCTCTAATATATCTGGAAGTACAGCGAATCTGAAATACGTATGCTCGAACTTCTATCCTTACTATATGACATCCATCTAGCAGTTTGAATATGGAATGTGAGCTGTACACACTCAATAGCATACAGGAGGAAGATTCTTCGGGTCAGAGACTGCAGTTATCTTCTGTCTTGCCATCTTTGTTGTTATTTCATCTTAGGGTAAACTTCATCATAAATATTGTCGAGTAACTTAGATGAAATCAAATCTATACCAGGGGCCACTGAGTGTTGTATCTGAAGTTTCACCCTTACACATGTAATGAAATAACACTAATAAATATTTGTATTTTAAATATAACAAATATTTATTATCAATTATATCGTATTCATTTATATTCTTATTTCCATCTATCATTGGTCAGTCAAACATATATTCCTTCTTAGTAACTCCATAGAAGGCAGCCATGACAGAGCCCCTTATCGTATTGCACTAAAGTCATTTAAATGTACATGTCAGACCACATATCATTCATAGATCCTCCTTGCGCCGCATCATGTGAGTCTCTTTCATGAATTTCGTAAGTATATTAACCTATGACCTTCTTATCGATCGACAGTTCTAGGTCTATACCAAGTACCTTGCATAATTGCCATGCCCAACAGTAAAGAAATACGGAAGCATCTGTTGCACCGTCCATAAGTGTAGAATTTATTTACATTACTTACATGCACGATTCTGACAGTTAAAGTTATTTTCGTGAAGCTTGTTTGTTATTTCCGAACGCTCCAAAACGTTGTCATGGCAACGATAGATACCAACTCGCATAGATACCAAAGAAATAAACGAAAAT
>JAGDQP010031741.1:5266-15645 GCA_022664845.1 Lepisma saccharinum
TACTACTACTACTACTACTACTACTACTACTACTACTACTACTACTAATAATAATAATAATAATAATAATAATAAGAAGAAGAAGAAGAAGAAGAAGAACAATAATAAAAGAAAAAGAATCGGGTAATATGGAGAATAAAGAAAAATAAAAGTGATATAATTATAAAATGACATTTCTTTACAATACTCTGTGCTGCTACAAGAAGAAAATACACAAGTTATTTATTTTTCATATGATCGAATTTGCTTTATTTTACCTCTGGTGTGCGTGAAATTTTACCTCTCTCACTGTTTTTTCATGTTATTTAAATTTCTCTTTTTCCTGAAGCCACAAATGCTACATAAACAAATACAAACTCTTAATACAAATAGAGCAGCATTTTTTTCAGTCTTTATGGAAATTTTAGTACTCTTATTTACTGCAGAAGAATTCCTGGAATTATAGGACAAAGACAATGAAGAAAACACATGACAGTACAAGCGAAATTAAAGTAGCACAGAGCTTACTTTCCAGTGGAGATGACTCATGTCAGGTAGAAAATTAAGCAAGAAAAGTGACAGATCTTACAGCGTTCCTTGCAGAAATTTATGGAAATTTGTAAAATGTTTCTACGTCGAACTAACGTTAGTATAATATCACCCTGTTGTGTCAAATACTGTGGGAAACGACACTACTCTGTAGATTTAAGAAACTTTCGAATTGATTATGTCATTCTTGAGGGAGCAAGAATGTTTTTCAGAAGCAACTCGCTCAGTTTCGAATCTCGTAATAAGATTTGCTTCAGAGAAGAATATTGGACAGAATATAAAGATTGAAGCACATCAGCACAAGGTTGAGAGACCGAGTGCCGTACTTCAGTTCGTAGGGTGTTGGATTTCCATTCGGAAGATCCTGTGAACAATCCCACCGGCCATCCACCCTGAATGTGGTTTTCTTAAGTATTTTTCTCAGTAACACAAGCCGAATAGCCAGATGGTACTTTTAAAGTAAAACCTTTTTTTGGCTTCCTCCCAAAGTTTCCGCCCAACGCCGAAGCTGCTAGTCATAGATCAAATTCAAATTCAAGAGACCTAGCGGTCATAGCTCAGTAATAGACCGTGGGTTTAGCATTCGGGAGATCCTGAGACTGAAATTTTCCCAGGATTTTTCCTCAGTCATACCAGGTAAATGCTGAGATTGTGCCTACAACGTAGGCCCTGGCAGTATACTTTCCAAGTCCTCTCCCCCACCCTATCGTGACCTGAACCTAAGAAGTCTGAAGGTCTTAAAATATATTTTAAAAAATCAAATACAAATTGAAAGTAATGCTAAGAAGCAAAAGTATTTTTCCTCCGCCATGGTTAGAATGTCAAAAGTTGGGAACTCGAGTGCAATTACTTTGAGAGATATAAATGTCAGGTTCTTGTGTGTGGAAACTGATCGAAAAGTGTGGAAATACTTATATATATTTTAATTGCTGAAACAAATGGAAAGCAAATTCACAGTAATGGGTACTAGGTGGAAAGTCCTATATTTTGGAGGGTATGTTCTTCACGGTCGCTATCTTTAAGATCGCCATATTGAATCTCCTTTGATTTCCTTAAATGGGAAGGGGGTCTTGTAACAAGTAAATCTGGGTTAGAAATTCACAGCAAGTACATTTCTGAAGTCAGTTTTGCCGTAAATGTATTATTGTGAGAGATTACTGTGTGGCATTACTATGGACTAATGATGCAATATGCTGAAAAACCCCATTACGTTTTAAAATGAATGCATATTGTTGGTGAATACAGATTGTTCCTGATTATTGTGCCCTATCCATATGGATTTTTATGCATTTTGGTTTCAGTTTATTTATTATTTCAAAACGAAATGGGGGAGAGGGTCAAGCTATTTCACTTCTAGCCCTGTGTAGTGCCAAATGAGCTTAGCTCTCACAATAATACATTTACGACAAAACTGACTGCAGAAACTTAGTTTCCGTAAACTTCTAGTGCAGAATGATATCCTCCACCATTTAGCACTTTCCACCTAGTGCCCATTATTGTGCATTTGCTTTCTATTTCTTTCTTTCTTTCTATTTGCAATTAAAAGATATAAAGTTATTTCCACACCTTTTAATCACCCTCGGGACACAAGAATCTAACTTTTATATCATCGATATTTCCCAAAGTTTCAACGTGCACATACTTTGAAATTCTGACCATGACGGAAGAGAAAAATTATATATATATATATATATATATATATATATATATATATAGAAAAGAAAAGAAATAAAAAATGAAGTCAGCATAAAGAAAAGTTAAAACAACACAGGAAGAATATACTCTAAAGTGATATTTTAACGAGGAACATGGATCCAAGAGAAACATAAGTAAGAATCACAAAATTAGAAAAGACTGGTAGAAACGGCATCAGTCATATTTCATTTGATTTGTATTAAGGAAAGTTAAATGAGTTTGCTTAATGGAGAGCTGGCTAATATATAATTATTACTTGCTACACAATATTAAATAAATTAAACAAATATAAAGACCATTGGTATGAAACGATCTAATATTCTTGTTTGTTACATCAAACTTTCATTAACATAAGTAAATGAGATTCAAAATTATTTAAGAATGTAAGAATGAAAGGAAATATTAGGGTACCTTTTGAAGTTGATTAAACAGTTATGAAGAAAACTGCATTCCAGGAAAATGTTATTGAGAAGAATTTTGTTATTAATGTAGGAGGATGTAAAGAAGTACATTTTTCATTAGCTTCGTGGCGCATTTATCAAAAGCATTTGTGTGTGTGTGTTTTAAAGAGGACACATCGTCTTATTGTTCATATAAAATACAAACAGAGAAAGGTAAAACTGTATCTGAAGTATTTATTGATATAAGAAAAGCTTTTCATACGATGAACTAGGAAATGCCAGTTAAAGAGGTGAATGGATGTACGGTGTGGAAGGATACAAGACCAATAATAGAAGAGGAAACTGCGATGGAAAGAAAAGAGATATGTTGATGCTGTGCTTAGTGAATAATGTTAAATGTGTTTTCACAAGGAGAACACATTTGTAAGGAAATGTTCTCTGAGTACACCGGAAATAGTTGGAAACCAAAGGAATAAACGTAATAAGTTTTAGTTGACATGGTTAGAAATATCCTGGAACCTATAGATTCTTATAAAGAGCATGAAATAATGATAATCCCAGAAAATGCAAAGTGAAAGGTGATTGAATAAAGAAGTAAAATTAAACAAAACATAAAGGACATGATAATCACTAGATGTTAAGAAAGTACTTCTTACACCGTAACATGTAGATCAAGTCGGACACTTGAAATTTTTTCTGGTAATATTCATGTGTTTTTGGTATGGCACACGGCTCATTTGCCATTTAAGTAAAATTGACCTCCTTCCAATATGGCGGATTTCAAGATGGCGGTCACGTTTTTCATATACTCCAAGATGTAGCGCCTCTACACTATTCTACGTTTGTGTATCACGATGCTTCATATCCTTCTAAGCTACAGTGCTATATTCGGACTTCTGAATCATCCTGTAGCTCATTCAATTAGGAAAGGGATAGCAATAATTTCAGCAACTCATTTTATTAAGGTAACTTTTTAGAAAAAAAAAATTAATCATAGTAATGCACATTCCATCAACTGAAATTGAATGGCTGTGCTTTTCACGAAACAATTTTCGATATATGAAATAGTAGCCTCATCATTGATTAAATCCATTTTTATTTTGCACATACAACCAACAACAAGAAACAAAAAGTAAGTTTTTAAAAACATAAACGTAAAATAAAATATTGGCACATAATTAGACAAGAGGAGACTGTCTTTGTATAAGATAAATATAAATATTGAAATTCATATTAAGTAAGTTAAGTGCTTTAACGTAGTGGAAAATAAAATGCACGTTATTGCAATAACATCAAATAAGGAGAACTTTGATTACACATGGATTTTAACCAAACAGGACAACATGTATTTAATTTCTTTGAGAGCACTGTACAATTTTTAATAGCCTTATATTGCCTTCGAAGATAATAAAAATATTGTCCAGTAGAGAAGTACATACGACTCTTCAATCGCAATCTGAATAATAATATTATTTCTATTAATATACGCGTATGAAGAATAATTTCGATTATTGGTAAACGCTTATTACGTAACTGGTACTTGGTGATCTAACATGCAATGTTGGACATATTCACAACTTACCCCAGGAGATCAATCTTATTATTCAGATGCAATGTTTAATCACGGGAAAACAACTCACTTTTATAATTGCAAATGTGTAACTTGATTTGTTCCCAGTTCATTGCAAATAATTGAGATGTTTAATCACTCTTGTTAAATTCTTGCCTCTGGAAAATAATCAAATTTCAAAGTAACCAATTTACTAAATTAGCCTATATTTTGCCTCTTTCTAAAATAAATAAGGTAAAAACATGCACAAAATTGCGTGAAATTAGGCCATTGATACAAACTGAATATTTTTAATTCCCATTTTACTAGATAAGTAGTAAAGTATTATTTCAATGTGTTGAATATGCATGCATGTGTTGCATTAGAAGATTTAAATAAAGTAAAGGTTGTAATAAGGCATTGTCCAATCTACAAACTGTAAGACGCATAAATGATATGCATAGATGCTAATATGAATGGCGGGAGGCGTCTTCTTAGGCAGACGCCTAAGATATGAATGTCGACCAGATATGGTCAGTGCCATAATTATTCCGGGCGGAAGAGGGATCTACAAAGTGTAGCGTACTCAATGGTGAAAAACGGTCCTATAAATGTTAATGCTTTGATCGAGGATGCTGCGATAACAACAAAGATACATTTTATAATGAATTAGAAAGGTTTCTTGAGTAATTACCTAAGTATAAAACTAAAATGGTGTTAGGGGATTTCAACGCAAAGATAAGTAGGGAACAAATGATTAGTCCTACACTATAGTTGACATATATGCAACACTAAGTAAGTGTACATATTGGGCCATAAATAATCTGAAATATTTTCATATTCAAGTACAGGGCCTAAACACAGGTAGGTTCAGTCAGGTCGAACAGTGCTGATTTAAGGGGTTTATTTCTTTGGCATATATTACAAAAGATTTGCCCAACCAGCATATATATTGCAAGGATATAGAACCTAGGACAATTTCATTGTTAACGGAAAGACACAAGCGAAATTTCATGATGCTTGGACAATCTGTGAATTTGAGGACTCGCAATACATTTGACACAGTGTAAGAATTTTACCCACTGATGTGCTTATTGGAAGGAAATATAGCCTACGATCTTACTCTTGTTAATTGAAGTCTGCATTAAATTTGCTGCCGATTGGTCTAAGGATGCGGAATTGTGGATCTGAGGACCTACAATGTATTTGTACCTAATTTGGCACACTAGCATGTATGGGATAATGTATCCTAAATAAGTCCTCACACTAAATTTTGATGCACATAAGTCCATCATTGTAGATTTGTATAACAGAAAAACGCAGAATTTGAATGTTATACAATAGGAAACCTGAATCATAATTCCTTAACTTTATCACCTTTATCAAATGCAATTGTAGCATATTGTAGTGTAATTTGTGTGTTGATTAATTCATTTCAATACTCCAAACAACACGGTGGATGTCGTCCAGGATTTGGGTTTTCAATTTTCGACATCATTGTTAATATACACACAAAGACATAAGTACATGCAGAAGGATTACATTTGTAATCTTGAACCTGCATATCAAGAAAAATACAACAAGTAACTTTTTCAAAACAAAGAATCAAATTCTAGAATTGATGATATTTTAATAAAAGTACCAAATTTTGCAACTAAAATATTTTTGTATTTTCATTTAGACTTCTTGCCGATGTGGTGTATAATAATTGAACTTCGAGGTTAGAGTATTGGTCTAAACGACAACATTAGGTTTCAAATTAAGCTTGATTTTTAAAATTTCTTAGCTGATAATTTAATCTCATTAATAGGATTGATTTTTCTGCAAATTTATACAAATCATGCAAACATTTCATCGGCTTAGTCACCGAGACCTTTAGATAAATTATAATGCAGATTTAAAATCGTTATAAACGTTTTAAGTTCACTGTACTCCTACCTAATGCTTGTTGATTTTTTAGAATGCAACTTAATTCAAGACATCATATTTGCGCCAAACCTGAATATTTAAGAGATTGCAATTAATTTTAATGTAGCAAATTGACGGAAAATACTGACTTTGAATACGCGTATTGAAATTTATTGATGCAACTTTGATGAAATGTATGTTTAGCTTAATACTGCTCATCAATACTTATCACTTAATTACACTAGTATGATATGGTTTATAAGATTGCAAATGTAAGTTTTCATACAATTTTATTGTATGATTTTTATGTGATTTTTATGTAGTTTCTGTTATATTTTTGTTACTTTCTCATTTCTTTTATCTTTTACAGTTTTTTCTTTGACTTTTTACGAGCTCTACTTTATTAACGTGACTAAAATTAGGTTTCGGTTATAGATGTTTCTATAGCAATTGTTTGCGAGGGATGATAAACAAACATTTACACTACATATTTACATAGCACACTTATTTTTCTTTGCTGTTTTAACTTTATTCGTTAGTACAGTTTGGTTTTAATTACTTTCTTTAAAAAATTATGGAAATAATTTATAATACAGTACCATTGCAAACATTTAACATATTGTTTTTTATTTTTACACTTAATTTACTTATCGTTCTGTTTTGATGTAGTACATCTCATTTTAAAAATCTGAACAAATTGGCACTATCTTCTAATTAGTGAGATCCAAGTGCATTTTATTATTATAGTAATATATATATATTTATTTATTTATCATAGAATGGGAATTTATTTATAAGACGTTTTAGCACCTGTTGAGTTTGGATATTCCTAATTTTCTTTGAAATTAAATTTAAATTCCACAGATATCCGTATCACGGAGGGAAAGCCTATTGTGGCCTATCCGGACATACGTATAGGCCACAAATTTACAGAAAACACATAATTATGACTTGAAAATAAATATGAAACATCCTTCATAAATATAAAATATACAGCATGCAAAAGCTTAGTACATGCCGTTCTTAATAAAGTCTTGCGATAACATAGTATATACAAGTAACACAATTCTTTTGTTAAAACTTTCCTCAGTGCAGGTGGAGTTTCAGCCCGGGGCCCCTGTGACTTGAAAATTGAAACAGTTAAGTCTTTGACTATTGACCGCGACGGTCAGCACAAAATATAGTAATCAGTTTATATAACTTTGAACAAATTTGAGAACAACAGAATAATGAAGATATCTTAAACTGGATATTCGCAGTTAAGGGAAGTATTGAATTTAACTTAATTACTAGAGCAGTTGGTAAGTTTCCTCAACAAATAAGCATATTCTAAAGTGTATGCGTACAACACCAGGGAGTTGTTTTGAAGAATACACTGTAAAACAATTGAACGGAAGAAGGAAGACAAGCTAAAACTGAAAACGAAAATTATGAATTGAGATTCAACTTACTGAGCCAATAACTAAGACACCGAAACTATTACCGATAATTAAAATGGCACGACAGAAGCCCTTCTTTAGTACTCGTACAAGTATTGGAGTATACGAAGGCAAATTGTATTTGCACTGGTGCTTGATTTGGTTTGTTAATAGTTATATTGGTGTTGTAAAATTCAAGTGAATTATTATTTTGGAAAATGCAACTGAAATTTTATTATTTGCTTAGTGAAAGGTACTTGGAAGGTAAACGCTATCTTATGTAACGCTTTTAGTTGGCTGAAGATACCGCACAAGTGTGGTTAGCTCCTGTGGTTATTAGCATGCATATTATTTAAGAGAGTTCTCAAGTGTTCTTTGCGCATTACTTGACTAAAGTTTGACTTGAAGTTCTTAGACCTTTCGTTATATTTCAGAACGATTAATTCCAGTATTTCGCTATACCACCTCAGAATGTAATTTTTCCACTTACATTTTAAGTTTTGACAAAACATTAGGATATTTTTTGTAGCCTAATTATTAAATTAAGGAAAGAATTATTAAGTTTTGTTGTTACGTATTTAATAATATTTGAAATAGGCTAAAGTCAGTGCACCAACCAATATGAATTGGGGGGAAAGTCTATAACATATGTTCTTCTTTAGACTATTGGTAACGTGTTGTACGAATATCCTCGATGAATGTAACCAAATTCTAGTAAGTGTGTTACATTATCTATTTTTAAGGTTTTAATTGATTTAAACTAGAATCCCCCGGAGTGTATTTTTAATAACTTAAATTTTAAGATTTTAACTAGCAATAATAGAGCCCCATTATAATCAAACAATGAAAAATTCTTTCTTTGCGGGAAAAGAACTAACTTGTAATAATTTATTTTTTTGCGAGAGAGCAACCTATTAGAAAACAAATAAATCACCTAACGGAAATTTTGAAAACTCGGTCAACACCGATAAATCCAATAAATCGATAAATCTGCGATCTTTAAATATACACTAGTCATCGCCACAAGTCACAGCAATTAGATAAACAAACAGGCTTCAAACTAAGACAGATAAACTACTTTCTTTATATTACTGAAGATGCGCTTTTCTAAAAGAGTTCGCGATGTACTCCGTTCCTTGATTTTGATGCTTTAAGGTAGACAGTGTAATAATATACTGTTTGAATTAATTTCATTGACGTTGACCAATAAGTAAACAAGTTAATGTCAGATAAATCTTTGTCTCTGTTCCGCAGTAAAAGCTACAAAGTTGGTTGCCCAGTTCATTCATATTTTTTGGATTTCTATGTAAATTTTCTGCACCTTGTTCACTAATGTGAACGCCGCAAGAATCGGTGTTACTTTGGGTGTAAGAGTGTTTAATTTGCTATGTCGTAGAGCCTTAATTGTCATGTGAACGACTTTCTCCAGCTGCAGAAAAGAGCCTGGAATGCATGTGAAATATGTGGAATGTTCGTTCAATAGGCTTTTGTTGCATTGCGAGAGGTTTTACATAGACGTTAATCGAAGGTTTTACTGTCATGCAGCGAGAGGTTTTAATTCTAATCTTTGGACTCTGATAGTTCACTGGAGCGCTCTAAACAAAACAAATTAAGGTTACTGAGACCAAGAGGCCTGAGATACGTTAAATAATATTTGAATCGACTATATTTACTGTAACCGTGTTTTTCCACAATGATGTGCAGATTTGCAAACGCATAAAAGAGCTATTCAGATCGAGGAAATTAAGAGTAAGCGGTTCGAGTGTATGCCTATTTCGCCTAGCCGTATCAGACGCAAATATGAACATAACTTAGTAATGGCCCAATTCATACCTGGATTATAGAAGATATAAGAGATTAAAGATATTCTAGAAAGTTTGTCTTCGTAGAATAACCTGATGACAATGTCCGTTTTGGCACAGCTTCAACTGACAGTATAACTTTGGTGTGAGAGACCAAGAGTAGAACTGACACTCGGATATCTCAACAGCAAGAGAAGATCGAGTATTGGTCTGAGTCTGTCTAGGTATTTGCCTGGGTCAATAAAGACTGTTGATCTGTCCTTGCTACAAGGCTGTGTGCAAACTAGCAAGGTTCCTCTTATGTTTGTCTGACCTAGGCTTTCACGGTGAATTCGTAGTTAGACGAGGACGAAATTCTGTCCTCATCATAAGACTATAGTTATTAAATTATTAAATTTTGAATATTTTGATGATTTCCATTGTCTAAGAAGATAACAGTAATTAATTGATTTTGGCAACACCAAATTGAAGTTTCGGGAAATAGTACACAATTTTAGAGATAGTTCAAATATGGTGAACAGTTTTCCAAACTTTTGGGAAATAAGATACTTCTCACATGTCAATCATCCAACCACTTACAGTGTATGAGTACTTTTTCTATATCTTCTATTAATGCGATAATTAACACAATACAAAACTTTCAATTTCAAATAACTAGTGTCAAAGTTACAACCATGAAGTATCTGTCCTTCCCCCCCCCCTCCTCCACCTCCCAAATAAGCCATGAGTTTCCTGTAACCATTCAACACAAAGAAATCCTCTCAAGTGCAGTCACCAGGAGCGACGAGCACCTTCTGGAATTAAACACTACTTTAGGGCTTCCCAGAAACGGTTTTTTAAATGGATTTCCTAGCAAATGGCTATTTGCCGCATTACGTTAATCGACTATATTTGTTTGTGTATGTGCTTGTGCGTTTGTGTGTATGTGTTTGAGAGAGAGAGAGAGAGAGAGAGAGATGGACTAAAATACCAACAAATAAATGCCTTCAATTTTTTTCCTTCTTCTTACGACTGTGGCCCGGTTACCGCGAAAAAAGAAGGGAAAAAATTGACAATCGAAACGTAGGAAAGTACTTAG
>JAGDQP010031742.1:0-21755 GCA_022664845.1 Lepisma saccharinum
AAAAAAAATATTAAAAAATAAAGACCTCAGCGTCTAGGAAATAAGATCTCGGAAAATACTACACGAAGTCAGGATTTACGTAACCATGGTAAATAACAAGACAAACTTAATAAGTTATATTACGATGGAAAGTTACAAACTCATATGTAATGACGAATAAGTGGTAGTAATTATGTAAAGCCATAAGAATGAGGTTGACGATTAAAAAAAAATAAGATTTCAAAAAGGTCAGTGAGCGCTTTGGGAACATATGAGTCGCATCTTAGAGATACACAACCTTACACGATTAAGGACTTCCTATTTCTTACAGACTAAGTAGGAGAAAATGGGGTACAGTGAGACACTGGGGTACACTGAGACACAGGGTGTTTTAGGATAACTATTAATTTGTAGATGACAATGCTTAGCTAGAAATAATGCCATATTTTGTCGTATTAGTTATGCAGTAGATGAAGAATTATGCATTCGTCTAATACCATTATTGGTTCAGGTAGGTAAATTACATTTTTTGTGATATTTCACAATGCAAAGTTTTTTTTCAAGTTCTGAGGCACATCAGAATTTAAATCAGAATAATTGAACTTTACAGAAAATAGTACTCTATGGAGCGAGTTTCTTGCAGAGTTGCCAATTGTGTTGCTAGAAGAAAACATGTTTTAATGTGGTTGTGGGGAACAGTGAGACACGATATAGTGGAGTATAATGAGACATGGTTTACTCTACTCATGAGGAGAAATAACACTTGCTCTCTTTAAGTTAAATTGAGGTAAACAAACTTTTTATTATGAATGATTCATGTTATTTGTGTTGTTTCTTTGAATTGTGAATTGAAGTGGAAGAAATGTGTAAAATGTATCTCTCAATCTTCTCCTGGTATAGCGAGTGTAATTAAAATGATATACAAACAAACTTACCTGAGCCAAGAATGCATGGACAAACTAAGGTATTTTTTTCATTTAATGTAGACTTTAGTTTGTTGCATGTCCGTTAGTTTTGAGAATGATTGATAAATTGCACTAATATGTTGGGGTACAGTAGGACAAAAACGATCTCGACTACTTTTACATTTCTTATAGCTGTGTGGAAAGACTATCCACACAAAATGTCACCGTAAATAATATTGTAGATAGCAACAATGTCAACGCTTTTTGTTGCTTATGAATTGATTGAAAATTTAAAAAGTTATAAAGGTTCAAAATTTTCGGTGTCTCACTGCACCCCTGTTTCCCCTAAGTTGTCAAGTAATTAAGTTTATCTCTGGTGCATTGGTGAAATAGCTTGTTCCAAATTCTGGTTGCAAATTACTTTCTAAATTGCAACTTAAAAATAAGTTCCGATCAGAATGATTAACTTTACCCTCTAGACAAAACATAAACGAAATTGATTCACCTTTCCTAGTCTTAGCCACCTAACATACGAATCCTTCACGAAATAATTTAGAGATAAATAAGATTTTCATTACGTCAGATTTTTACATATCTATAATGAACCGTTGTCAAAAATACTCTATACCGAGCGACCGTAGCTCAATTAATAGATTCTAAAGGTCCTGGATTCGATACCAAGGGACGATCATTCTGACAGGCTTTTCCAGGGAGTTTCCCCCGTCAGTCACACCAGGAAAATGCCGGAATGGCACGTTCCACATCCTTTCTCTTACCTATCCCGGCCTGAGCCTTAGATGACCAAAGGCTATAAAATAAATTCAAACATTCAAAAATAATCAAACAGAATTTCTGTAGGTGAAATGTTTGAAGAAGATTTGAAATAAATTTGATAATAATTATCTTTACAAAAACAGTGTGATTTTTGCCTTCTAGACATATTCCTTGTATAAACATAGAAAATACTTTAAAATCATGAGTAGACTGGGCAAACAGATTCAGATTGTATACGATTGCAGTTTCAATTGCAAATTGAGACCAATTAAACACGTGAAAACAGTGTATTAATTTATACAGAAACAATATAAACGTATATCGAGAGATCCGTGCCAAAAGGGAGTACGCGACATTTTGAACGAAGTAAGTTTTTGATGTTAGCACGATCATTATTGGGGCCTGCATCAAATCCCAAAAGGAATGTCTTTCATTTACCACTGTTAGACAATTTTTATCATTTATAACCTTTTGGCAATTGATGCAGGACATAATAATGTTCATATTGACATCAAAAAATTTCAATTTCGTTCAAACTATCGCTTACCTCCTTTTGGTACGGAGCCCTAGATATGCAAACTTACACAGTTTCCATTAGATGTCACTCGAGTGCTAATTTTTCTAAGTTTAATTTCTTTAACATTTATAAACAAAGTTTATTATTATTATTGTCAATAGGTTTTACAAGCCAAAATGAAAAATACATGCTTTACATTAAACTTGAATATAATCGTTGGAAAGAAAGAAAGATGCAAGCTTAGCTTAAAAGCTACTACATTTTTAAAAAGTATTACTGTACTTACTTTTGTTTATTCTTTTCATGCCTTAACAAACCAACAGTTTTTTTATACTAGTGTCAAATAGTTTTCTATCTTTATGCATCATTAGATCAGATAATAGAGTACTGGACCTATCGCTCAATGTTACGAGAACCAACTGTAAATGGAAATGTTCAGTTCATTACATAGTTGTCATATCGATGTCATTAATAATTAATGATCCATTATTTTTACGCTAAGTGATGGCTGCCACAAATAGTTTTCAATGCTTAATTAATTGGATGTTGACAAATGATTGATAATTTACCAATGATTTATTTGTCGTTGAAATATCACAGTAACTACTAAATGTCAACAAATAAATTGTTAATCAATGTTGCCCAAATATGCATTACGTAAATACTCTTTTTTCACTAGTTGCGTTCCTCACGTTTACAGTTGCGTTTATCTCTAGTTTCAATTGGAATCACACTCTCGTCTCACGATCTTACGGATATATCGTCGTCATCTTATAGGAGTTATGCCCAGCCCCGCTAAATCTCATCGTCATGCCTTTATTTGTCCATCGTTCCACTCAAGTATGTTACGGGTGCTTCTTAAGACTATTTGTGTCCATTTAAACTGACCGTTACGCCTGCTTCACCATTGACTACTAATACAATTTTCTCAATTACCATTAAAACCCACTGTCATGCTTCTGCTTTTTTCTTGTTCCCCCGTTACGAGTGCTTCTTAAAGTTGCATTTGTTTCTCAGCACTCACTACAGGAGTTGTACGTAACCCTTATCAGACAAGCTTCATGCTTCTGTTTGTCCTTTGTTCCCACTTAAGTTTACCACCTTGGGTGTTCCTCAAGACATTTGTCTCCCACCATTCACTACTGAATTTGTCCTGTATCAAGACCCCGCCTTCATGCTTCTGTTTGTCCCTTGTTCCCACTCAATCTTACCGCCTTGGCTGTTCCTCAAGACAGCATTTGTCTCCCACCAATTTCTATTCAAGTTGCCCTGTATCTAGACCCTGCCTTCAGACTTCGTTTGTCCCTCTCGTTCCTACTCAATGTTAACGTAACTGCAACTCCTCAAGGTTGCACCTTATTGTATCGTTATGTATCTTTCTCAAGGCTGCATTGTACCCTACATTCGTGTTTCCGTTCGACCCTCGTTCACACTCAAGCTGATCGTTACGACTGCTCATAAATTTACGTTTGTACCATTTACTACTGCGGTTGTTTCTTATCCCCACTTCATGCTTTCATTTGCCTCTCATTCCAATTCCAGTTCATCATTACAACGGTTTCTCATGACTGTATTTGCCCTTCACTATTCGCTACCGCAATTGTTCCCAACGTCCATTTAACCCCACCTTCATACTTCCGCTTGTCTCTCGTTCCACCGCTACGGATACTCCTCAAGATTCAACATTCACTACTGAATTTGTTTATATCTCAAGTGAGAGTGTTGCAAGAAAAAGTGAGCTCCTTATCACTGAGGGAGTGCGATGCTAGACATAGAAGGACATTTATGTTACAGTCCATAACAAGTAGGAGTTTAATACAAAACTTCGTGGATATTGGTTGTTACTTGAAAAACAGTAGTGGCACAGACGGGGCGCGAAAAATTATAATTTTACAAGCTTGGTGCTCAGCACAAGAATATATTAAAGGACTTCTGTACTACATAATAGTAAGCGAGACTCAGTTTACACATTATTTACATCGTATAAAATCAGTTTCTTGAAGAAATTAGTTGTCGTGTGCCAAGGTCTAAGATGTACTCATTGGTATGTCAAAATACAAGTAACTCATTCATTAATAACCATCATGATATCTGGATTGATATTGGACATTGTACGACGATTATGATTTAATGTTATAATGTTGAATTAGTGAATTGAGTTGCGTTAATTCGTGCCCTTAATATAATGTAATACGAGTATGGTTAATGTTAATCTAATCTAATCTAATTTAGACCAATTACAAATATGCGGAAACAGTTAGTATGAACACGTTGAGCAATTGCTTGTGTTTTATTATTTTTGTAGAATACTTAACAAAATGCAAGCTTTGTAATAATTTAGCAACTTTTTACGCCAAAATTTTAATATCTGGATCACATTTTGGTAATTTTAGGTCACAAATGTTTTAGCATTTTGGTAATTTTAGCCTGTTTCTGAAGTTTTCATACTATATAAATTCGAGTCCCACTAAATTCGATTCAGGAAGGCAATAACAGCAAAGCACGAAGCGGCATCAAGCGGCCAACAAAAGAATATGTGATCGGCTTCGAAAAAAACGGCGCTTTATAACTACTTTTCACATTGTAATGATTTCAATATACTCAAACTTTTTTTTCTCGAATTTAAATTGTCCGAGATCGAAATGTAAATTTACACCAAATCTACAAAGTTTTGTGCATAGTTATTTTCTTACCAATAAAAGCCAGAAAATTAAAAAAAATATTGACATTATTAATACAATTAGGTTTTACTTTGGTTTCCATGCTATTAATAGTTAATCTCCTCCCTCGTATCAAGAATCTGAAAGCAACTGTAATTTTCGTGAAGAATTAATTAACAATATGAAGCAGATTTTATAATTAACAGTAATACGTACAAAATCATTTTAGGGTAACAGAATTTAATGACAAAATATATTTCATTTTCATTATTTCCTTTGTTCGTTTATCAGCCTTATCCTTCTTTCGCTTTGCAGACGAATTCTGATCTTTCTTTCATGTTGTAAACTAATCCTTATGCTTCTTTCGCTTTGCAGACTAATGTTCATTCTTCTTTCTCTTTGTACTCTAATCCTGATCCCTCTTTCGCTTTGCAGATTAATTCTTATCCTTCTTTCCCTTTTCAGACTGATCCTAACTCTTCTTTCGTGTTGTAGATTGATCCTGCTTCTTCTTTCGTTTTACAGGCCGATCCAGTTTCTTCTATCGTACTGCAGACCGATCCTAATTGTTCTTTTGTTTTTTCAGACGGTACCAGTCGCTTCAGCATTACAACGTCACTTTTCCATAGCCGCATCTCGTCACCATAACAACAAAACATGCACACTCGCACTCCTGTTTTGGAAAAGACCTTCTCAATATGAAGAATAACGTCACAACGTGCACCGAAACTACGAAACAATGTTGCCAACTTTAAACGTGTTTTTTTTTTCGAAAAGGGTACTTTTTTTTCATTAAGGACCTTGGTTCAGAACCGTTCACATACGTAATTGACGTATGTTTTTAAAATCTTAGTTTTTTTTTCACACAAATATTCAAGTCAAAGATTTGAAAAAGGGGGATAGAAATCCAGAAAGGAAAAATACGAGAACGCTGAAGGCAAAAAAGATATTCCAATAGTAAAAGGCACAACGAACATATGGATATACTCAGTTCTTGACATAGCTTATGAAAGAACGAGAAAAGAAATATGACTATTCCTAAATAAGTGGCGACTTTTGCATTTTCCAACATCAGAATACATATAAGCGTGAAGACATCGTTTCCCCTTTGTCTTTTTTTCGGGATGATGCGGTGAAAGTTATTCCGCGTTTGTTTCTTTCTTCCGGGTTTTTCCCTCTTTCTCCAAAATTTCTTTCTTTCTTGACTGTCCTTTACTTTCCACTGCTTTCTTCCATTTCGTCAGATCAAACTTCTCTTTACCCCCTTCAATCTTCTTTCTTAGGCTTTTTACGACGAAGCATCGCACGTTCTGCATCTAAAATTCATGTGGCGGACGGTTTGGGGGGATACGGTGGGGGAGATGCCTCTTCCCCACTACCTCTTTGCCCAAAAGACAGAATGGATAAATGTTGGAGATTCCAAGAAGAAGAAAAAAAAATGGACACAAAAACAGGAATGAACAATAAAACGAGGCTGTAAGAGACCATGGCAGGAAAGGATAGAAGACAACAAAAGAAGAACAAATAGTGAAAAGAAATGAAACAGAAGGGACCCTCCGAGAAGCGTAAAGGTTAAAAGGAGAAGGGGGGGATAAAGAGAAATAAGAAGAAAGGTAGAAGCAGAAAAATGGACAATAGCATACTAGAGAAAAGGGGGGAAAGAAGAAGAAAAAAGCGATGAAATGCAAACTCGTTAAAGTTGTATAAATCCTGAAAAGGTAATCTACTGCAGAGCACGACATGGCAGACGTCACACGAAAAAAAACAAAAAAAAACCGAAAGAGGGGGAGAAGATAAAAAAAAGCACACCACCACACTAACTCACCCACGGTTTTTCGGTTCAGCTCGCAAATTTTTAAGCAGGATATCGCACTACCGCTCGAACATAAAACGCTTTATGAAGTTCTTGCATAATACAAAGACCTCCCAACAAGGTGTAGTAAAAAAAAAAAAAAAAAAATTGTGGGGCTCGAGAAGCGAAAAACAAAAACTTTCGAAGGTGTAATTTTAAAAGAATCGGAATGGTAGAGAGGGATCTTATTTAATGGGCTAGTCACCGAACATACCGTCAAAGCGTGCGACTCCATACCACAAAACTATAATACATGTTCTCGAGCAGAAACGTACATATGAGCATTCATGTTGGAACATAACGCCATCTTGCTCCATGCTCTCTTTGCCCCATTCTCTCAATAGATGTCTCTGCTGTCCAAAGCTTAATTTTTTTTTAACAGTCTAATTTGTACCTGAGCCATAATACAAGGTTTACAGATTGTTTTATTTATATTCAAATTTGTTCATTCAGACCGTGGTCAAGAATATTCATTTACGACAGACACTCACACCACCTGTCCCAACTTTATAGCTAACAAACGACTACTAAAAATGACCCAGTGAGAACCATGTTCTTTCTGATGTTACGTCACTTGTGACGTCAATAACTCTGTATATACCATTCAACGCTTTTATGTAGTAACTAGCAAGAACTGCAAGGAATACTTGAATGTACTAAAAGAGTTTCCACGAAAAGCAAAAATATAATAATGAATAATTTATTTGGTGTAAAAAACAACAACCTACCAGTAACCTATTTTCTACGAGACCATTCTGGGAGGAAAGTAAAAAATGGAACCAAGTATAAGATTAAATTTTTGCTTTCAGGACAATGAAGACCATAGTTGAATCAAGACGTGAAAAATACTAAAATACCAGTAAAGTAAAGACAAAGTGAACCCCCCCCCCACATACACACACCAAAAAAGGACAAAAATAAATGTAAGGATACTAACAAAACAAACATTCAGCAAGACAAAGATAAGCTCAACACATTCCCATGATGCACTTTTACATCCCTTGACAGTAAAGCTATAACAAAGGGACCTTCTATTCCCGCTCATGGTGTCCGTTAGTAGTTCAGTGTTGCCAAACCACTTTTAAAAATAATCTATTATTCAAATCGCTTCCATTCAGTTAAAACTAGCTGCACCAAATTTGGCATAAACATTACTCGACATATAGAAGAGCATTGTGAGCTATTCCGTACCTAAACACTGCAGCTGTCAGTTGCCAGCAAGTTTTATAAACTTAATGCTTACGTGGTTAAAGGGATCGGAGTCTTCGCGATTGTTAGTAGAATTTCAGCTCTAACTTGTTTTTAATACCTTAAAATTTCCTCTGTTTTAAGATTACAAGTAGGAAAAGGACAGCCCCGTTATAATTACAAGATTTTTTTTCGTTGCATGAAAAGAACCAATTTATAAAAAGTTCGTTTTTTCAATACCAGAGGGCAGGGTGTTATAAACCCCAAGAGCCATCTAGCGTTAGTTTTGAGAACTCGCTGAACATTTGCAGACAGAGCGACAATTATAATATTTTCGATTTTAAAAAATATTTTAGTCAAAAATCATTCTCCTGTGTTCTTTAATCGGTAACTAACGAAATGGAAAGACAAAAATATCGATAATTCTTTATTTAAATATTCTTAGAATTTAAATGATATATCATGTTCTTTAGAAACGTTATTATATGGGTGAACATTTTATAACAATATACCACAGGATGAACAATATATCAAGAAAATTGAAATGGTACGCTGCAAAACATGGCTGTGCTAATTCAACTCTTTTTAGGTCCCCTGGGAGACTACCACTATCTATTTGTGTTAAATCGACACAATGAACGGTGTTGATTTTGGATGATGCAATTTTATAGATACCTTGTCAATGCTGATTAAACACAATGAAGGGTGTTCTCATACTAGTAGTATCATAGTGTTAAACCAACACTGATAATACAACTAACAGGTTGAATCAGCGAAATTAACATTGTTTGTTGTGTTGGTTTAACACCAAAAGTGGTTGTCACTCTCGGGCACCGACAAGTGTTGAATTAAAACAGTTAATTTTTTTTGGACTGTGTAACTTTACACAATAATAGAGGTGGGTCAAAGATTGCGAGTAATATACATCTTCTCGAACAGAATAATTAAGCGCGAGAAGGATGTTGTGGCAACATGCCACTATTACGATTCTCCTTACTCCAAAAAGGCAGAGGGGTGGATGGCTCCGTCACGTGACCATCCTCCTTTATCCCACAGGAAGCTTAAATGCCCTTCCTTCCGCGTGTTATCAATTCCTCCCGCTAAAACTATAGGAGAGATACACACTTTCACAGTTCACTCTAAGTGGCCCCTAAGGTTAACAAGAAATGTAATCCCCTTATGCGATACTAGCTTCATTCTACTTTCCATTAGGTGAGAGATTGCCACTGTATGGTAACCCCGTCTAGAGGGATTGCTCGCCACCATAGGAATCTCCTCTCTTGAGTATGTCAGAGAAATTTCTACTGTATGGGAAACCGTTATGGATGAATTGCTTAGCATCACAGGGACCTCCGCTTGATGCCATGGAACCTCCAACTAGGCCGTCTATGCTCACCCGAGAACCTGTACTGCCCTGAGAAATTGATTAAATAAAAATCACCTATCATTGATAAACCCAAATAGGTGTAATTAAATCGTTCTCATCAAAGTTTTTTGTTGCTTTTTTAGCTAGCACCCCCAAAGGTCTACACCCTTTATTCGGGAAGGGAGGTTTGGATATAAGGCAATAGGAAAAGGTTTAGGGCAATAGGTAAGGTATATGGGCTAAGGGATTCTTATTGATTTTGAATAATTTATTTTTATTTCATATAATATCATAATGACCATTACACGCTTTTGTTTATAATCATATTATTGGCTAAGTAATCGCCAATCAGTTATGGTGATGGAATGATGATGAGGTGCAAATTCACGACACAACACTTACGTAATCAGGAATGGATGATAATCTGCTGCCCATGGGGCGACTCTGGGTGTCACGGAAGATGTATGAAGCCCTCTTAATACATTTATGGTCACTGTGCATTTGATGAAGGTGTGATGTCTGGCGGTGTATCAGGTGAACTATATACAGTAATAAGAGCTATGTCTGGATGATTATGTGGGAGTGTGTTCTGATAAAGTGTGAGTAAGTGGGAAGGTGGTGGAGTGACATGGGGATGTTTACCGTTGGTGTTCTCGTGAGTACTCAGTGTGTCGTAAAACAAGGGGTGTTGCGTATCAAAGCATTTTGAGATGTAACGTGTACGTACCTTTTCTAAGTGTGGAAACGCAAGTCGTTCATAGAGTTCTCTTGTTGGACCAGGTAGTTGTATACGATATGTGCAATCCATAGTGCGTGTCCTTCCAGTGCTTGTTACGCGATGAGGGGCACCGGTCCAGGCCGTGTATACATAAGTTAGCACGAGTGTGTTGAGTACTGTGTCAGTTGTTAGCTCCCAGATTGTTCCGGTAAGATCCTTGAACAGGTTCAGGCGGTTTTTGGTTTTAGAGATGACATTTAAGAGATGAGGGCGCCAGGTTAGGTGATTATCAAGAATTATTTCGAGGTACGCTACTTTGTTGGTCGGCTTTATACGTTCATGGAGTACTTGAATGTCAAGACGGGAAGGGTTTCGTTTAACTCGGGAACGGCGTTTAGGAGGTATAAAAGACTATGGCTTGAGTTTTGGTGGAATTAATGGTGAGTTCCCACTTGGTGCAACAGGATGTGAAAGTGTTTAAAGCTTGGTCCTTGATGCTGTTGATGTGTTGAACGGATGAACTGAGTGCCAGGAAAGCTGTATCATCTGCGTATTGGAATATGTGTATGTTTGGGGGTAGGGGAGGTAAATCAGCTACAAACAGAAGATAGAAAAGAGGAGATAGGGGAGACCTTTTCGGAACTCCGCAGTGCAGGAAGATGGGATGGGATGTCCTGGAGTTAAAGGAAATATGGGCAAGACGGTTGGTAAGAAAGTTAAAGATGAAGCGTATGTAAGTAATGGAGAGTTAAAAGAAACGTAATTTGAATGTGAGGGTTTGGTGGCAGACTTTATCGAAAACTTTTTCAAGATCAAAAAGTGCAAGACACGATGGTAGTGAAGTGTTGTAATTATTTGAGATCAGGTTGGTGAGGCAAAGAAATTGGTCGTTGATGCTATAGGAAGGGCGAAATCCAGCTTGATGAAGAGGTAGGAGGTTGTGTTCTTCGAGATGGATGTGTAGGTGGTTTACAATGATTTTCAAGTGTTTTGCTGAGTGTGGAGGTAAGTTGGGTAGATTGATAAAGTGATACGGCGCGCGGAGGTTTAGATGGTATCGGAAATATAAGGGTTTTGAGGTTTTCCAGGATGGATATGGCAGCAAGGAGTTGATGAAGGGTGATGGGTACTTCTTTAAGATGTCTGTACGTGATGGAGTCTATTCCAGGTACGGATTGTTGTCTGCATGCAAGGAATTGTAAGATTTCGATATGCGTGATTGGTTTAGTTAGTGGGTGATTTGAGTTTGGTTGGAGGTGGAGAGATATGTTTATTCTGTCAGTTGAGTGGTGCCTCATAGGGTTGATAGTTATCGACGGGGTGAATATGTCCTGGAGATAGGCTGCCAGCATTAGCTTTGTCTGTATCTTGTAGGGGTTCTTAGACGAGCTCTCTCAACAGAGTAATATTCTTCGTTGTTTTATTGGTAGTACCAAGCTTAACATAAGCTACAATTAAGCCTCCAGCTAGCTCACACTATATCCCAGGGTGGTCTGTGGGCAGATAATGCTTTATGTAGTCTTCGATTACAAGATGTCCCTTAAAATCCAGGACTTAGTACAGCTTACGGCGGGGCGACACCTGAAATTCCAACACCAGCCTGTTGTGTCACACTACAGAGGTGTGGTGGTCGTCGATGAAACATAACCAGGACGTAAACGGAAGTAAAGGTTTATTATAAATCAACACAGCACTCCAACATTCTATTGACTGTGCTTTTTTTAGTTTCTTTTTTCGCGTATTGCTAGTCACCGATGTGGCTAGCACTCTCCCAAGGGCTACGCCCTCGCTGTGGGAAGAGAAGGAAAGGAGATTGGTGGGATCTGCTGGTAAGGATGGTTGGTCTAAGGGATGTTCGGGCATTGATTATTATCCTTTATTTATTAAATCTTAAAATCAGGTTGGTATAAGTTTTGCGCTTATACCCATTTTATAGGTTTATGGGGATCAAAGGATAATGAGATGGATGATGGAAATGAAGTGCACATTAAACGACACAACACGTGGAACAATGTGTGATTAAATCTTCTGCCTAGGGGCTGCTCTAGGCTTTATGAAAGACAGGTGAGCCCTTCTCCAACGCGTTGATGATTACAGTGCAATTATGAGGGTGAATAGTGAGTGAAAGAATGATTGATGATGCATTTGGTGAGGTACGGGTGTCAAGCAAAGTCCATGCGAGGTGTGACAGAGAAATAGACGTAGAGTCCCGAGTATGTAGCGTTTACTTTGATTTTGAAGGCTTCAGAAGCTGCTTGTTGTACATAACGGAGTATGGTATCTCGGGCACCTGGGTGGGGGTTTTGAAGTGTGAGAGTGATAAAGGCGATGATTTGTTCTATTGTGGGTGATGGAAGAGTAGATGTGGTTTGGGTTTGAGCAGGAAGACGAAGAGGAACTGTGAGATGTGGGTTATCAGCTTCTGGTTGAGGACGGCCTTTGCACTTGTATGAAAATGTCGGATGTTGTTCACCACCTTGGCTGCATTTCGTTGGTGGTTGTGCGCTGACACAGTCTGATGTGGGTCAGAGCAGTATCCATTTGGCTTAGTTTGGACAGAAACGGGTTTCATGGGCATTATACGTCTGACAGTTCTCACAGCGAATAGGTATGTGTGCAGTATTGCGTGAAGGTTTAACTCTGTAGCGTCGTTTGTAGATGAAGTCTCCTATGGATAGTTGGCTGATGTGGTGTTAAGACTCGGATCATGTAGCTGCTGTTTCCTTCTTTGGTTTTTATTCTCAGACATTTTTTGATAGTGTGTCCCTTGTATTTAAGTTTGGTTTCGGCTTCAGAATGTGACGTCTGGTTCAACTCCTCGAATCACTACATATAGCATGGGTTGACGGCGTGGAGGTGGTGGCATTTTGGTGGTTCTGGTGCTCATAGAAGTAAGATTGGCTTCACTGCCGAAAATTTGATAGTTGTGCTTGTTTCTGATAGTACTCGTTAAATGTTCACCAGGTGATTTAATGATAATGCCATTTCTGGTAGGCACTATTTGAGAGATCTTTTCTCGAGGAACATATTTCAGGAGTTGTTGCAGAAGTCTTTTAGGTGTCTGAAACTTACTATCAAAGTTAGTCAGAAGAAAAGAATGAATATGAGGTGTTTGATGTTCAGTATCTTGTGGATTGAGAAGCTCTGAATGATCTGAGTCGTAGTCGGATATGGTACCAGTGTGAGATTTCTTATGTGGTGGAGAATGGCCAGAATGACGTTGCAGAGGTGATTGAGAGCGTGAACCTGAATGTGAAGTCTGGTTCGTCTAGTTGATGAGGTGCCCGATGAAACATATTTTGGAGTGGCTGAAGATGCTGTTTTAGAAACTACTGTTGGAAAAGTATGCTTTCCTATTAGCTTTGGCACGACAGCGATGTGCAAATGATTATGGCTGATGAATAATGATCAATATTTGACTGCAAAAACTATTTCAAATTAACTAGCACCCTCCGACAGTGAATACTGCCGTCGATCCTAATGTGACCGTATACCTACCTACTGCTCTCTCCTGTGCGTTTGCTACACAAGGTCATCGGTTGTAGGTTAACAAACCACAGTTAGGACGTCTAGGTTTAAGTTCTGGTGACTGTGCCCCAAGCTGGCCTAGTCTAGAACAATAATACAATAAATACCTTGCGTGCACAATGACAATGCTCTGAAATATAACTGAAACTCATTAAATATCGTTTTACAGTTTTGCTGATACTAATTGAATAGTATTAACATCCTAAATCAAATACAAAAGCACAAAATAATAATAATTCCGACTTCGCATCATTCAAAATTCCCACGTAACGTTAGTCCTGACATCTATCGGTGATCATTGGACATGGTTTTTTGGGCCATCTATTGGTTCCACTACGAACTCGGTGCAGCTGCAATTCTATCAACTGAAATCGCAATATGAGGTAGGCAATACTTCAGTCTGTATGAAGTGCTTCGTTATGTTGTATATGTGGGTATGACGTTTTGCTGTATTTGCCTGTAAGATAGTTACAGAGCTTCCAATATTTAATTGGGTGTGCGGTGTCCGCGAGGATGTTGCAGGTTTTTATGGACTTGCGCAGTTTGTATGCTTTTATCGATATGTAGTTGTGTACGGTACGTTGATATTGTCGGTGAAGTCTTAGTGATTTAAGGTTTCCTGTGCGCTTGTAACCTCTGTATAGGTTGCGTGAGCGTTTTATTAATGGAATGTATTGTGGTGGTAGGTACGGGCGGAATGGATGATGGGTGCTAGTTGGAACACATTTTTCAGAAACTTGTTGAATGGAGTGGGAAATAATGTTTATAACATGGTATAGATTTTTTCTTGTATG
This sequence comes from Lepisma saccharinum, assembly GCA_022664845.1. Taxonomy (NCBI): domain Eukaryota; kingdom Metazoa; phylum Arthropoda; class Insecta; order Zygentoma; family Lepismatidae; genus Lepisma; species Lepisma saccharinum. Next base: position 14,282 of record JAGDQP010031742.1, read on the forward strand.
TGTTCTCTGTATCTGTCCCAGTCTGCCTTGTCAAATCGCTGTGTTTTTTTAGTATTAGTATATTTTTTGTTCGTGGTGTTTTGGTTGGTTCTGGGCAAGTCTGAGTTTGACCGGTACGTGGTCACTGCTCATAGGATCTACGACATCAATAGTGCAGTGTGGTGCTAAGTTTGCTGAAGTTATACCAGTATCGGCGTTGCATATCGGCGTGGTATGTTGAGGTAATTTATGAAGAGTTCCAGTCATTTGAAAGTCTATGTTTGGTAGTCTATCTTTTAAAAGGCAGAACGACTGTGTATTATTAATTAAAGGAGAGAGAGAGAGAATAGTAAATTCCTGTCCCGCAGGGCCACCAGGAGGGACTTCTGGCCAAACTAGGCCACTTTCGTCCTTTGAATAATTCTAAATTTGTGTGAATAAGATAAATTGTTTGGGAAGGTAGAACCCGTGACTGCACAAGCCCGAAACGGTTCGCACCAGGCAGACCCCCAGGAAACCCAAGTGGCACAGTTTTTATTTAAAATTAGATGTGAGTTAGATTATTTTTGTATTAGGATTTTGACCGATCTTTTTATTATAGTAATGAGTTCATCTAAAAAATTCTGTACAGGTGGATTGGAGAGATTTAATAGTAAAAACACCTAATTTATTTGACTGGAATAGTATTTTGAACTAATTTAAAGAGTTAGATAAATATTCTTCTATTTCGTTTCTTATAAGGCTTGTAAAGTGTGAAGTTGGCTTGTCAGGGAAGCAAGGAAATTAGTTTTAGTAAAAAGTTAAGGTGTTAAAAGATGAAAATTTATTATTGTTTAGAGTTACTTGCGATGCCATTTTTTTATGATTACTTCCGTGGTAATTAATTTTTGTCTTTTGAAGCTTGAAGTTTATGCATCCGTGGGTCGTGGATCGACTTAAAACTGAAGAGTTCATACAGTGTTTGATACTGTTATTTCTGTGTGAGAATTACTTAATCAGATCTCACAAACATAACTTATTACAGAATGTTGGCTTTACTTAAGCTATTACCACCAGTTGCCTAACCTTATACAGCCTAAGCTAACGTGGCTCACATGGCTACATGTGGCCATATCATGTATTAATTGTAGGGCATAAATCTGATGTTTTTCTGTAATATAATGATGACAATCCAATGTAGTAAAGCTTAATTGTAACCCTACAGAAAAAAAAAAGTAATTACAAATATACAGACCCTAAAAGGTCATCAAGATGTATTACTTAACTTATATCGAACATCACTGTTTAAATTGTGATATATATGACTTTTAGTATAGTTATGTTCTAAGAAGTACTTAGTTGTACACAATAAATTCTATTACAACCATTTCAGCACATATGCGTACTTTCTCGCCTTTGTCTATAAAGAAATTACATGTTCAAAACAAAGTAATGCGCGCGTCCTCTCCCGAACTCTGCGATGGTACTTCTGATTATGCATTAAAATAACATTTAATTCTGAGCGCTATAGCTTGGAATGGATGTTGCACTATTATGCATTACAATTGTGCAGATGTAGAGAGATTCCAAATATAATATCTATCCCCATGATTGCAATCCTTTTTCAGAGCACATTATTAGTACACTCCTGCCATCTGGTTTCATTTTAATCATATGTATGTAGTTTTTTTAGTTTATGGGTTTCTAATATTTCCTTATAGTTTATTTTAATTTCATCAGCGATGTGATAATTTTCTCTTCCTTATGGACAGTAAAGTAATACATTCAAGAGGACAAGTATTCCATCTCCACTTATGTAAGCAGAAGCCTGCATATCACTGATAATAAGTAGACCCAGGAAATGAGCTCATTGTTGCGTGAACAAGACAGCAGCACCTCGTGCGAGCCACCAATAAGTAGAGCCCAAGAAGGAAGCATGGAGAAGATATTCACGTTTGAATAAGCAGATAACAATATCGTCCTACAATGAAGTTATTGTTGCGGAAACAATGAGGAATATTCTGTTAGAACAATGATATCATTAGAAACTTTACACCTTCTGGTCTCTGTTTCTTAGCGAACGATAATATCTTATTGTTTCTAAGTATGGACCAAGGTGATTATTAATTGTTTATTGGAGCGTGGGCACGTGAAAGAATATTCTTGTGGTCTGATATTTTGAAACGGATTATTTAGGCACCATACAAATATGAAGCTTCTTGACCAGTTACTTCTACAAGACAAACTGCATTATTTTTGAAAGCCGTTCTTTTCTTTTATTTCGTTTTGAATTAAATTCTCTCCGCCTTCACACCAACTAACATACAGGAGCACGTACTATCTTGAGAAACTTATTTTTTATATATATATAAGAAGGAAGAAAAGAGATGATTTCATGGAACATGCAGAAATCACGCCTTCACACCCAACTTCGGTAATTCCACGAAACGTCGAAAGACATTTTGGAATACCTAATGTTGCGTTATAATTTCTCTCTCTCTCTCTCTCTCTTTCACTCTACGTGTCTCTGTGTATGTCTATGTGTGTTTGTGCGGTTAGGTGTTTCGTGTGAAGTTCGACGAGCGGGTTGGTGGAAGGACGAATTCTTGTGGTGAAAAACTTTCGAATGTTGTTGCAAAAGTTGTCTAAACTTATGGTTCAAAAAGAGCTACAATACAAGAGAAGGAATAAAGTTATATATATATATATTTTCGGTAAACTAGAGCAAACTTGTTACGTAACCAAAGGCATCAGCAGATGCTATCTGAAATAACTTTCCAGAAAAAAAGATTTTACAATGTCTATTCGTAAATTTTGTGTTGTGAATTTATAGAATTTGAATATGAATTTAATATAAATCGTTTCTTGATAAATTTATTTTTACATCCCCCATAATCAACTTAGTTTAATCATTTTAATTTTCTGCTTCTTAAAATTCTAAGTAACATCAGAAGAACTGCGTTATAATTACACACTTAAAAATTTATTTTTCATTACAGGGAAATAACTGACCTACAGTAAGTTCGCTTTTCTCGACGCCAGAGGGCAGGATATTAGAAAACAGTAGGGCCATCTAGCGTAAGATTTTAGAACTCGATGAACATTTGCAAAAAAAGAGAAAACTATGTTTAGTTATAAATTGATGGACTGATAAACTGTTTGTTTTGATAGGAATTTTAGAGAATTTTTATATAATTTGTTCACCAACTCTATACAGGGTGTTTAAGAATGTTGAACATGAGTTTAATCAACTGTTCTATCAATCAAGTTCTGTAAACTGAACATTACCACCAGCACTCATTGCACAGAGGACACCGTATTCCTAATGACTGCTAAAACAAACCAACAAAACACTGTTAGTGTAACACTTGACACCTCACCATGAACGCCAATAGAACATAATCAGTATTATTTATTTTCTTACCACCGAAACAACTCTATAATTCAACGCAACCATTATCAAGGCCGATTATATTGTCAAAGTTCTGGGATATTACAGGAAATCTGCTTTGGTAACAGGAAAAAACTACCACTGGGAAATGTTACACTAACTTCCTAATTAAACGTCACCACATACTCAAATCCTGCAGCGTAGAATGTATCTTGTAATTGAATAACAAAGCTTCACCTTACATGCATGAGATGCTAGTTTCTCCAAGTGGCTGATTTTGGATGTAAATGCTCACTCACTGTATTCATCAGATATTGACCCTATAGAACACTTATCTAGTTTTTAAACTGAAAAACTAACTTTGTGGAACATTTATGGAACACAAATAGTCTGAAAAATACAGGGTGAGCCTAAAAGAAATAGACACTGAAAGTTTTACGGGAAGATTAGTTCCAATAGCATGGTTAAAATACTTACCTGGTTTGAAAAGTATGTGTTGTAGTTTACATGACTAGCTTACAAATGTTTTATATGTGACTCTTTTGTGACACGATAGTCAAGTTCTTCCGAAACACGTCTCACAAGGAACACTCGCCAGGTGTCAAGAGTACGATTTTGATGAAAAATCCGTATGTAGTCACAAATTTAGTTGAAGATTACATCAATATCAGTGAAATATAACTTCTGAAACGTAAGTTTCGTTTGAATTCGAATTTTTATTTTAAAACCTTTAGGCAACTATGGCTCAGGCTGACAAAAGTTTAGTATTGGTTTAAGAGACAGCGTTACGTGGCAACTGTAGACTGCAAAATTAGCGTCTAACTTAACATTGATTTCCATACATCTCTAGAAATATAATTTCATCACGACTCAATAGCCCCTTAATCCCAAAGGTAAATAAGTGAAGTCTCCATGAACTAATTTATCTTAGATACAAAAAATGTTTTAATAACGCACGTTTGACAGCTTGGATTATAATAATCCTTATTTAGAAAAAAGAAAACAATTCCCAAGGTCTCCATTTAAGTACCTTGACAATCCCATGAAATATGTTGAGGGTCTATTGAGTAATTTTTTTGAAGGAACCGCAAGAAATTATAATATTCCTAAAATGTGTGAAAATCCATGTTAACTTGGACGCTTATTTTACAGGTTTAAGTACCACTGCTACCATCGTATATGTCGAGTGTTTTCAAACTCTATAACTGAAAGTTATGGGACCAAATATACACTTGTGATATTTGGGTTGCATACCATTCAAGGGAAATACACAGATTTTACACAATGGAAATATGAATTGGTTGCTGCAGAAACGACACATGTGCCGTAAGATTATAATGACACATGCGTTATTTCTGCAATAACTCATTCAATTTTACTGACAGTATTTTGGGTCCACGTTGTTTTTTTAATAAATGAGATCCCTCCGAGGTCTTTGAACCGATGAACAGCAATTTTCGCAATGTTATTGTGGTTGCAACGGAGGGCATGTATAAAGTGTGAGGTTGGCGGTTTCTATGCTAACGTTACTTTAAGAAGAAGAAGAAAAAATCACATATTATGTAAGAAAGGCTGGACCAGTAGCGTAACTAGAATTTTGACCCTCCCTGCAAGAACCTTTTAGGGCCCTTCTAGTAGTATCTCCCACGTGCGATTTCAGCAAATTCATGCTGCATGTAGAAACCAACTATGAAGAACAGTGTTGTCAGATTTCTCAATCGGAAATTCTGTCCAGACTACGTGAAAATTCCCGTCCAGGCATAAAAAATTCCCTTCTTCTCGTCATCTCTGCGAAAGTTTCAAAATCGAAGTTTTAGACTACTTCTCCTGTCATGTTTGTCATTAAGTAATTTTTCGCGTATTTATATGTCACCTGTAGGGGCTTTTGGACACCCGAGTCCCCCCCTCACAATGCGGGGGATCGTGGCCTCATAGTTACATCTCTAGGCTGTTCCTATTCCTTCCAAAATTGGTATTCTGTTAGAGTGGATCAGCCGTACCAGAAGTTTTATCATATTAATGTTTCCCTGGTAACAAGACGCACTTGTTAAAACTTTCATTGACGCCTCACGTGAGAACGGTGAAAATTATATATTATTATATACCTTTAAGACTTAAACCACATTAAGGTATTAAATTTCCATAGCAATAGAGTAAATTATTCAACACATATTCCAGCATTATGCAGGATTGATTGATCCGATACCAGCCAAATTGTACTTTCGCTTTACGGAAATACTCTTAAGCCTTAAAACACATTGAAAATGTCAAACCATTTGTTGTTTGAATGGCGACGATATTCAGTTACTAAAAGCATTCGAGAATGACAAAGAAACAATTGTACTGAATCCATTCAAACGTGAATGACAAAGCAGAAGAAAACACTTAAGGCTTCAACCATACTAGAATGTTAAAAACATTTAGTATTGTGAACGACGACAGATTTTGGCGTTTAGTAAGGCGTACGTAAAGGCTATTCGCCATGTGAACATCATCCTCCAGGCCCACAAAGGAACACGTAAAATATGTGGAATGGTTGAGTGTTATGCATTAGCGAGAGACCTTATAATTAGTCGTTCAACGAAGATAAAATTAATGCAGATATTTTGGTTCTAATCTATGAATATTGATTTCTCATTTGAGGGAATTTATCTAAAATAGAGTTTCGGGATATCAAGCGAGACCATGTGGTCTGAAATTACCTGAAATTATATTTAAAATGACTATATGATAGTGTAACCATGTTTAGCAACGATGGGCAGATTAGCAAACACGCGTTAATTACTTCGGAGGAAAGTTAGGAAGACGAATCTACATTACAACAAGATATGCTAAACACATTATTGAAAGCCATCAAATCGATTGGCGATGAAATGAAAAAAATCCAAAGAAGAAAATATTAAAATTCAACAAGAATTAATAGAGAGATATGACTAAAAGCTTAGAAGAAAATTTCCATTGTAGTCATCTACAAAGTTTGATGAAAATCAAAAACGTACTGAAAAAACAATTGATTTGTTGGAAATCCGTTTTCAGGGAAATAAATAAATTGATGCTGGGCTATACCCACCAGTTTCTGGAGTTGGATAACAACTCCATGACCTTATAAATCCCCATTATTCCTCCAAGTTTGTATTTTTATTTAAAGTTATATCACCTGCTGGATAATCCCGCACAGTTGAAAAGTGATTCTATATATCAGTTGACTAACATCAATTTATAAGATTGTTGTTATACTCCTGTAAGATTTCCTGAACCTATTAAACGAAAGGTTTCTGAAAAGCAGAATAAACAGTGCATGCCTTCCAAAAATGTAAATTCCAATTAAAAAAAAAGTTACTAGAGCTCAAACACAAATAGCACAACATACGAAATTAATAATCATAATCACATACAGAAAACCAGGTACAAGCTCTTATGTACAAAGGTAGTACAAACGATAGTGACATACTTATAAAAAAATGTTAGTAACAAGGAAATGAATAAAAAGAATAAGAAAAGACATTAGTAACAACAAAAATATAAAATTAGAATTGTTATCAAAAAGAAATAAAATGAATTCCTTTAGAAATAAAAATGTTGCTCACTTCACAGTATACCAAACTTTGGTGCTTCCATCTATTGACAACAAAATCAAACTTCTGCATAATGTTCATCTCTTGCAGCTAGGTGTGGTAGATGTTATATTGAGATCATATCAATTAATATTTTAATCATTTCAAACATGCGAACGAACAAATAAACAATTGAAGAACGACAAATTGAATAATATATAGAAGGTGTAATATCAAGTTTGTCTAGCCTATATCAGATGCACAAGTAATAAGAGTATTTCCCCGTATTCATACCTGGAATTTTTTTAAATTTATTTTAGAGTCTTTAGGCAACTATGGCTCAGGCCTCACACCTGGAATAACAGGAGATAGATGAGACGAAGAGATGTTCTAGCCAATCAGCATCTGCAAACCAAGTCCGGCTTGCCGACCGGGTAGCCTTGCGGTCTAAGGCATTAGGCCAACGACTGAAAGGTCCTCGGTTCAAGTCCCGCCAGGGGCATGGGTGTTTGCGGATTTTAACGTCGAATCATGACGCGTTGAAGCCAAAAGTTACTAGACTGGTCCATAT